>CAUJNA010003450.1:1683332-1718332 GCA_963377175.1 Effrenium voratum | reverse complement strand
ACAGTGGAGCCTTTGCAGGTTCGTCAGAGCTGGCAAATTGTACTTCGCAAACACGATTTGCAGCAGAGTTGCATCTTTCAAGCTGCTGCCAAATTTTTCGAGCAGGACCTGCGAATGCCCAGGCTTTTCGTGCGCTCCAGAAAAGTCGCTGCTTTTAAGCTGGAGCAGCCAAGTGTATTTTGCTCACTGCGCCTGTACTGAACAGTTGCGATGCTCGTTTGGATCTCTCAAAGTAAGTGTAAAGTACTACTTTGTATGCTAAAATTGTACTGATGTTTCGAATGTCTGAGCTGCAGCAAAAGCGCAATTTCTACCACGGGACTCCCCCTGGACTGCCAGTGAAAGCAGTTACCTGGTAGGGGCGTGCACCAAGATCTGCAATCGCCGAGTAAAAGGATATCATATCTGTTCCTTTCGGGAAGGCTGCCTTCATGACCGCCTGCGTTTATGCCTGTCTGTGTTTGTCCCTTTTTAATACATTCCAATCTGTGAATCCTGACCGTGCTTACATCGCGTTCATTCGATGCACACGGTTTTGGCAGAAGGCTGCGGTTGCAGATGCGACTCGCAGATGTTGTACAGTAAAGGTCAAGTGGGAATCTGCCCCCCTAGCCACCAATCTACCAATTAGGGGTAAACTAACGTATGGGTGTCTTTTGGAGAACCACCATTTTGGGTTTTCCCCCCAAAAAAAAGCACACCCCTGTGAAGCGGAATCTGAAATGTGTGTCTGCGTGCCCCACCAAGGTTACGGGCAATCCATGTGAAGGACTTTGGAGGGCTAAGCTCTGACTAGGGTCCCGGTTGCCCAACTTGCAAACTCAGAATCCCGAAACCTAAACGCTAAAAACCCGAAAGGACAAAACAAAAAAAACCCAATGCAGTAACAAATCGAAACCATAAAGACCCTAAACCCTTAAAGCCTTACACCTATAGCCCTAAACCGAAACCCTAAACCTACACCCCAAGCTTAAACCCTAAGCCCAACACGTCCTGTGGGACGGAATGCATGGATTGGAGTCAAGGCTAGGTGGCTTGAGGCCTGCCTTCGATTTTATGATGCAATCGAAAAAGCACCAATGGAGCGGACTTTAATCTTTTTGGAAAGACAATTTTAGTGGTAGACAACAAGTTTGCACTACTTTTTGCCACGTCACTGATCGGAAGTGAGCATCACTTTGAACCAATGCAAGGAACAACATGCATGCGAGGTTGTATCGTTCAATACTGTCAATTGCGATTCAGCAGGTGCTGACCATGATCCCACACTTTTGGTTTGTTTGTCTGATCAGAACGCAGGCGTGAGAGTTGGCTTCCTGGCTTCCTGTTTCCGATCTTTGTGTCAGGGGATTTGTTGTGCATTACGCGTCCCAGCTCCGATGTCGTTGGCTGCCATTTCGGCCAGGAGTTTGATCTTTAAACAGTTTGCTGCTCGCCCAAATAGGAACCTGTGCCCCTGTTGTGATCCCGAGGGCATTCATTGCTTTACTCTGCTTGGGAGCAAGTTTTCAAGCTTAAGACCTGCCTTCATGGTTTCAGAAGCCGTTCTTGGCATCACATGACTTCTGAAGCTCTGCTTAATTGCGATACCCACGAAATACGACGGGTGGCCCAAATGTTTTTGCTTTTGGTCTCCTTTAAAACCACCTACAACAAGGGGCACCCTCAAAGAAAGACACAGCCACATGTTTGCGTCTCTTCAGGATCCTTGATTCGAGTTGTTTTCAGGACACTTCGAATGAGTTGAGTTTCCAGTGTTCAAGCATTACCGTTCTTTTGTTCTTCGCTGTCTGGTGGATCAAACCAAAACCTGAGTCATAGTCAAAACGCGAAACGCCCAAGGAGCGATCCCAGAAAGTCAAGCCACAGGCAAAAAGCTGAGGACGGCCGCACCCCCCCGCTGAAACGGCCATCGATGGACTCGAAACACGAACGGAGGCGCTCCTTCGCGGCGTGCCGCCGTGAGGATGGGATGCTGGAGGCCGAGCTCAGCTTACGCGCGCTGCGCTGGACACATTCTTCAAGCTGAATACGGAAGCAATAGTTTCCATAGTCAGACTAGTTAGGGTTTTGGGGTGCTCAACCAAACTTAGTCATGATAGGAAGAAATGGTTAGGAAGAAAACCTTCCAAGTACAGAGCCTTCTCACTGGGGACTTTGACCCCTGGCTGGTACTAACAGTGGCTGACCACATCCTGCTGATGTTTTCCTGGGTTTCATCCATCGCAAATCCTCATGAATACCAAGACGATTTGTGCGAAACCCTACGAACACTGGGATACACCACATACCAATTGGTGGGAAGTGGATTTTTGTCCAAAGAGTCTTGGCAGCATTGGCTCGCGACCGTTTCGATGGAGGTGTTGGGAATCGCCGGCTTCCAGCGCGTCTCGAAAGAGACTTGGGGTGGAGAGGCGGGACAGGACGCGTCCTGTCAGGGCAGCAAGATCCAGGGTGTGTCTCTTTGTGTTGAGGTACCATAGGTACCTTTTCTCAGCTTGGTTTGAAGGGCAACCAACAGGAGAATCACAATTTTGGGGGTCTCCCTATTTTGACACATACCCAATCAAGCCGCAAACCCCACAGAACCACGAAACAAGGCCGCAAGCCCTAGAGATCAATTGGGCCACAAAACAATTGGGACACGCTGCAAAAAGAGCTTGGCAAACCCTAGAGAGTGTTCCCTGCGAGCTCGATATATTTGCAGGGAGCATCAAGTGACACACACACACAGAGACCGACGCACACAAACACACACATGTGAAATGGCTGGGGTGGGCAAAGATGGCCAATCCCTCAATGGGAATTGTCGACAAGCAATACGGGCGTTTGACAGGACTTTGACCATGACACACACGTTAAAGCTTACAGCCCATCAGCTGAAAGGCCATAGATGAAACTTGGTACTGATTCTGCGCTCCAGGAGCAGTTAACTTTTTGCAAGTGAGTGATGGGGCAGGTCGCGAGGCGTTTGGGCTGTATGCCCGGCGGAAGAAAATGACACCAATTCTGGATGCCAGTAGAAGCGTTTGACAAGAAATGAGTATGAACCATTCAGACGGAGTATACTTGCAGGACTGGTTTAGCCACCTTTCAGAGACCGATCAGGTGCCTTAAACGTGCCTACATTTCTTAACTCGCAACACAGGCAGGCGGGGCATTGGGCTTAGTAGCCCATAGTAACCCTCAAAATCAAGTTGGTGGTTCCATGGTGGTTCTCCTTTTGGTTTCCTTTTACAACCAGCAAAGGGGTGCCCCGCTCAAAAAGACACCCATTTGCCATTGAAGAGATACGCGACGGGGCACAAGGGAAAAAGACTGCCTTGGCTTTCCGGCCTGGAGCACTTCTGCCGGATTGCCTCAGAAGCAGCCAAGCAGTATCCAACTCGAAGCTTGGTCGACTCAGGCGAGCTCCTCAAGGGAACGATATTGGGCTCATCCCCGCAATACCAGTTTCCTTGCCGATGGGTGAATCAGTTTGCTTTGGATTTTGTCCATGAGGTTTGCCAGCAAAACAACAAAGGGCCTGCAGCTCATGGCCGCAGGCCAGTTGTCAGAGCTACACCCTTGTCTTGGTCAAGGCGCGGAATTGGCGTCGGACTCGGAGTTGGAGTTGGACGCCTGTTGCTCTCGCAAGGCGTGCTAGGCTTGCAAGCCGACTGTTTCAGTTGCGCTGGCTTTACTGTGGTGTCCCTTTTGCAGGCCTTGAAACATGGCAGTGAGTCGCGGTTTTCATTCAAGAGTTAGTTTTTGATGAGGGAAGTTTCATGTTGGAAGCTTCCTGATGCTCCAGGCACTTGTCTGCTTGGTTGTTGTTGCTGCTCGGGCATGGAAACCTGCTGAAGCTTCAGGAATTCCACCGCAGCCGCATGACGACCGGTCGTTTGTGTGGAAGTTGCCGTGTGCAGTGTTTCACTTGTGCGTTGCCCAGAGGTAGCCATGGCATGCGTGGGTGTGCCCATAGCCAGGGATGCAGCCGCCTTCCCAGCCCAGAAACGCCTGAGCGTGCAGACCAGATCTCATCGATTTGCCGGAAACGAGATCTCCAAGTCCGGGCGACCGCAGGGGAAGTCTGGCGGACTCGGAAGGCTGGGGGCTGCAGTTTCAGTTCTGGCTTTCGTGCGATGTGGTCCGCGAGCAGCACAAAACCGCTCGCGAGCTCCGCGGAGGTCCGGAGGCATTTTGCCGGAGGATCAGTTCCAGCGAACTCGCATAGTCACCTTTACCGGCATGGTCCTAGGCTACGCCGTGTATTACTTCACCCGGCTTTCCTTCACATACGTGGGCCTAGCCATGCGTAGCGACCTAGGCCTGAGCATGGTGCAGCTGGGTGCCATTAGCTCTTTGTTCCCCTTGGCATACATGAATTCCAAGTTCCTGTCCGGCATCTTGTCTGATGTGCTGGGCTCCCCGGTCTTGATCTTTTCCCTTGGCTTGATGATGACTGGCGTCCTCAACATCGCCTTCTCAACTGCAAGCTCCGTGCCGATCTTCACGTTCATCTGGTTGCTCAACGGGCTGTTCCAGGGCTGTGGCGCCACGCCGTGCAACAAGATGCTGGTGAGCTGGTTCCCAGCTCGGAGCCGAGGTAAGTGGTGGAGCAGCTGGAACGCGTCCCACAACATCGGCGGCTTCCTCATCCCGTTGCTGGCAGGCACCCTAGCTGCGAGCTTTGGCTGGCGAGCTGGCATGATGGGCCCCGGCATCATTGCGGTCATCGCGGGTGCCTTGGCCTTGATTTTCATGAAGGACGCGCCTGAAAAGGTGGGCCTTCCCTCTGCAGAGGACTGGGCAGCTCCAAGATTTGCGGCCGGCAAGCAGGAGCCCGCCGAGGATTCCAAGGCAGAGCCTGCGGAAGACAATGATAATATTTGGAAGCAGCTGCTTCGCAACAAGTTCTTGTGGTGTATGGCTGCGATGCACTTCTTCATCTACTTCATTCGGCAAGGTGTGCTGAATTGGGCACACTTTTACATCATGGATGAGTTCGGGGTTCCAGCGACGCCTGGTGGTTCCCAGCCATCCCCTTCTGATTTTAGACGTTTTTCGTTTTTTTGGTAGGTCTTGGTTGTTTTTAGATGGTTTTTCCGTTGGTTTTAATGGCAGCGTCCAGCCCAAAAGTGTTCTCCACTTGGCATGGCCCAGGATGGAGGCCACTGCGCGGGTCAGCGGCTTCGAGCTCGGGGGTCTGGCTGGCTGCATCGTTTCGGGCCAGGCCTCGGATTGGCTCATCAACCGCTTCCCCTCATCTGGGGCTGCGGGCATGCGCGCCAAGGTGGGGACTGGGGTCACGGAATCGCTGCGGCCGCTGTTTTTTTTTCCGGAAGAAACCAAGCCCAAGGCCATGTGGGAAGAAAAGAAGAAAACAAAAACAACAAACATGACAAAAAAGGGTACTGATAGCAATTTAACAAAGACACAGGTGATGGTGGCTTACTCACTGGCAGCTGCAGCGGCGGTTGGCTGCCTTTGGGTGCTACCGCCCATTGCGGTGTTTCAGTGGCTCTCCATGGCAGCGTTTGGCTTTGCCATCTACGGGCCACAGACACTCATCACCATGACCGGGGTGGAGACGGTTCCGCCCAAGGCAGCTGCCACAGCTGGGGGCCTCTTGGCTTACCCGGCCCAGTTTGGCTCCATAGCTGCAGGTCTGCCCTTTGCACTTTTGGTGCAGAACTATGGCTGGGGCGGCTTCTTCCCGTGCCTCATCACTCTCAGTTTGATCTCCGCGGCGGTAGTGCTTCCTGGACTCAGCACGCCGTCATATCGACAGCTGCGCCGGGGGTGGAAGAAGTGAAACGCAGTTCGGCCACTTTGCGCGCTGTTTTGTGCGCCGGACCTGCGGCCGCTTTCCACCCGTCGCTGGCAAGGAATTTATGCATCCCCCGAGTTGCGAAATGCCACGGGGTGTTCCAAGCTCCAGGAACTTGATTGGCAAGTTCCTTTGGATTGTATGATTTGCACCCATGCTTTGGTGGAGCAGTCCAAAATTAGCCGTATCCACAACAGGCCCTGAACCCCCGGGAACCTTCCGGAACCTGCCCTATTTGGGTCTCTCATAGCTTTCATTTGTTGGGGAAACAAGCGTGCTTTTGTTGGTTCAGTTTTATTGTTTCCTTTACAAGGGAAGGTGTTGCTGCCAATCCCATGCCTAATTAGAGACGCACAATGCTTGGGCCTTCAGACAGAAAGATAACTTACATATTCAATGGTTGTCTTACGAGTTTGTTTTGTTAACACTTAGGCCGCACACCGAGGGGCCAGTTGCGAAATTCGTATCCATGTCTGATTTTTGAGTGTGCGTGCAAACAGGCAAACTGGGAGATAAATAGGCAACCTGACAGGAAGTCTTGAAAATGACTGCCTGTAAAAATCCGAGGGAAAGTGCGAAGCAACTGAGTTGTTTTGGGAAGGTCATTTGCAGATCACTTGGCCTGTGCATCCCCTTGGAATGACCCCCCCTGACCTTCAAAAAATGCTAGCTTGTTGGAGAGCAACGGCGACTGGTCATGAGACCAAACTCAAAGAGATATCGCATTTGTGACATGCTCCAGGCTTAGGGGGCATTTCTCAACCCAGGAATTTTGCTCAGGAACGATGAATTGCACTTGACTCTTTGAAAGACAGACTCAGACGCAGATGCGAACCCAGAGATAGACAAACCCACGCACGCATGCACGCGCGCGCGCACGAGGGAGGTTTTAGAGCTTTATGGCGGAAGCATACTTAGCTACTTGGTATAGTTTGGTTAGAATAGATGGCACTGGTTTAGATTGTCGTGTTTTCCAAAAGGTCACCTATGAGCGGGAGGTTTGTTTTCAGCAGGATTCGTATTGTCGAACAGCATTGTGTTTTCAGCACTTTATTCGATTTGCCACTCTTATCGACTTATTCCACCCGTTGATGATGTTGATGTGCTTGTCTTCTTTTGTGATATTGAGATTGTCGTGGACACAATGGTATAGTTATTTGTGCTGATTGTAGGATCTACCGACCAAATGGTTGATTGCTTGTGCCCACGCGCAGATGCCTCAAAGCTCCGTATTGCTTAGGTCCTTTGTTCCGATTGTGTTTAGTCCTGAAACAAGCGGTCCGGGCCCAAAGAGCGTGTTTCATGAGATGACCCTAGTCCTGAACGGGGAGTGTTTTTTTCATGACGCCGTTTTGTCGGTCAGGGAAACTGTGGAGCCGCTCCTTTGGGGGAGGTCCATGGTTTTCCCCATTTCCAAACGAAGATTTAAGAGAGCCAGAAGCAGCAACTGGACGAGAACCTCAAGGATTCCGGACGGATCCATCCGTTCGTTTCGTCGCTTTTTGTTGGGAAGGCTGCTGGCTCGGCCTTGGGCGGTGAGCCGGGAGCTGAGCAGAGTGCGCGTAAGGCTCAATTGGTTGATCCTTGGACTTCAGTTTGAGACGCTGACGAAGTGGAGCTGAGGAAACTGCCAAACCTGGGCTTTTTGTTTTAAAAGTATTGTTCTTTGGAGAGAGAGATTGATTATAGCTGGGGGATTCCGCTGACAAACCTGGACTCTTGTATGCTGTTTGTGAAAGCTTCAAGCCGGCTGTTGACGTGGTCGCAGGTCATGCACTTGTCGGAGTTGCGCTGGCTTCCTGAAACTCTGTCACACCACAACTTTCGTGGAGCCGCGAAATAATACGACTCATAAAGTAAGATTGTCAGGGTTTTCATCACTGCGGCATATTGAATCCGAAGATGGGCTGGACCAACACAGCCCGCAGGTTTGCCAACCGCGAGACTTTTTGGCCAGGTTCTTTCGCAGGCACCTTAGAAAGGATGTGGGTTTCAGATTGACAAGATTGATTCCGCAACCAACAGGCTGTAAGACCTTTTGAATCAAATTCAGACTGGCTTGAAAGCAGTTGGCTGTGCCCAGTCGCTCCAATTTCAGTATGCCTGTGACCCACGACCTCGGGACAGCTTGCACTGGTTAGCCGGTACTGGTCCTGCTGTAAAATGCTTGCATTTGTGAATCAGGGGCCAGGGGTGTCGAGACGCCATTCGTGGCCAAGCAGCTCTGCCAAAAGTCGACCATTCCGACGGACACATGGGGTTGGCAAGAAGATGACCCCTTCTTGGACGGCCGCCTCCACATGAACCTGTAAAAAGCTGTTTCTTTAGTTTCCCTTCAAACAGAATTCCCTTCAGCACCCCCGGCACAGCCTACCAGTGGCCCGTTTGGGGCTCACCGCGTCGAGAGTCGAAAAAGGCGGCGGCTGCTGCAGCTGGCTTGGGGCACCGCCGCAGTGGGCGACGTGGACTTCGGGGCCAGGCGCGACAAGGAAACATATGCAACACAATTATGTGAGTCTATATACTCCGAAATAAGTTTCTGGGGTAGGCTGGATGATATGGAGCAGAATTAAATGTATGTCTAGACTCCAAAACAGGTTGCAACAGAATCAGTTGTTGTTCCTTTTTGGAGTTCCCCACACGCAGACCAAGGTTGGTCGCTGCATGGCTGTATCCCCAAACAGGTCGCAACAGGACCTTAAATGACTGACCCACTTCATGCCAATCTTCCCTGAAGAAACCGTGTCGGTGCGTCTGTCATGAACCAGCACCCGGCTCCCAACCACTGCTTTTTGGACATTGCCAAGCAGATTTTGGACATGCGAACAACAAATTGGTGGGGGGGTTCTGGATTCTAAAGTTTGGTTTGCTAAGCGCTTTCCTTTGCGCGACCACTCTTCGGTGCGATCTCCTTGCGTTGGATTTTGGCGAGTTCTATA
The DNA here is from genome assembly GCA_963377175.1 of Effrenium voratum. NCBI lineage: Eukaryota > Dinophyceae > Suessiales > Symbiodiniaceae > Effrenium > Effrenium voratum. Next base: position 1,709,581 of record CAUJNA010003450.1, on the reverse strand, counting down.
GACACGCCTTAGACCGCGTGGAACCGGGCTTGACGGCACGCCATGCAGGTGTGCAGGCGTTCGGCGTGCGGGAATGTTGGTGTTTGTTTTTGCGTGCTTTTGTTTGTGATTGTGTGTTTTGTGTACTTCCACTTGTGTGTGTGTGTGTATAGTCTGTCTCTGTGTTTGTGTTGCCTGTGTGCCTGTGTGCCTTCGTGTGTGTGTGTGTGTGTTTGTGTGTGTGTGCTCGTTTGTGTGTTCGTGTGTTTGTGTGTTTGTGTGTTTGTGTGTGTGGGCGTGTGTTTGTGTTTGTGTGTTTTGTGGTTGCATTTCAGTTGGTGTGTGCGCACATTGGTTGAGAAGAGTGCTGAACGTTACTCATCCCCATTACTATGTATACAGTACGGAACGCCCAAGTTGATAGAACTGAAGGGGATGCTCGGAAACCTGAAACCAATCTTACATGGCCGGGTCCTTTTTGACGCCTTGCTGGCCAGTGGGACTGCAATAGAGCAGTGAAGGATTTGTGCCCCTTGTTTTGCTTTGTGGATAGCATGTTGCGTTTTTGGAAGCGAAGCCAATTAAGTTGGACACATATCACATCGATTTCTGCACCGTCGTATATGTATATGTGCCATCGCCCATTGCTGGAGAGTGCTCCGTTTGGAATTGGAGCTATTTGCGAGTTCCCTTCTTTTGATTGATCTAGGGGTTGATTCCCCTTTTTTCAATGATCGTTCTTTTTAATAACCAGCTGTTTGCCCCTGGGTTGTTGAACTGCAAAGAATGGAGAAGCTTCCCCTATTGTGAGGAAAGACAGGTCAAATTTATGCACCTGTTGATAAGTGGTTCCTCCCATTCAAATCAGGTTTCACTTCTCACTGGTGCGAAGCGGGTTTGATCCACAGGGTCCACTTATGGCCCTCACTTGGCTCAACTCACGGAATTTCCCCGCAAAGGGCACGAAGCCTGAATCGAGTTTTCCCCAAACCAATCCGACTCAGGTCACCCACCAGCATGTCAAGGGCCCCCGTGCCCCGGATATCCAAAAAGCTAGGGACTACAGCCAGTTTGTGGGGGCTTCGGTTTCTTTGTGTCTTTCTTCGGGGTCTCTTTGGGCTGACGTCAGCCCAAAGGTATACGGTAACCCATTTTGACACCGGGTTTTGATTCTGACTCATTGGGGCATGTTCTTTAAAGGGGGAAAACACCCCTAAAATGGATCAAACTCTTGGTGTTCCTTTTGGCTTCCCTTCAAAATCGGCCACAAAAGCGGGGACCAACTCAACTCCAAAAACGAGCCACCCAGTTGACCAAAAAATGTTTGCTTCGACGAGGACAGAGCAGTGCTTTGGAGGGCGCCCGTTCTTCCACTGCCTCGCCACGCTGCTGGCCGATCCCTGGTGGTGCGGAACCCGTGGGCAAAAAGAAACAGACTCTCTTCCAGTAAGGTGGAACCTCAAAAATGCGTGCCAATCTTTCCAACATGGGATCCCTCACATTTATGCCTTTGCAGATGTGTGTTTGTTTCGGGGGTTCGTGTGTAGAGTTTGGCTCGTGCCCTGCTATTGAATGTCCGGCGGGTTTGTCCCTGAGAGCGATTGTACCAATGGGCAACAGGCTTAGTATGTTTTCGTACACAAACACACGGATCAATGACTGAAATGTAACGCAAGCCGGCGTTCATGTGAGTTTGTTCTAGCTACGCCATGCGGGTAGCCCGAGGTGCCCGAGCCATAGGGCTTTCGCCTGTTTTCTTAATTTCCATCAAAGCCTTGGCTCTGGACAGTTGGCCGAATCCAGGCTACAAGTAGTTTGCAGAAGCCAATGACACTTCCAGTTGTGAGAACTGGTCACACCAACATGGAGGTGCAGCACCGAAACTTGAGTTTCTGTTTTGTTGTTTGCAAATGTATTGAAGTTTAGTATTCGGAGGAGCCTTGTCCAAAATTCGCCGTTTTGCTACAAAACGATAAAGAAGAACCAACACCGAACAATAAGGAGCGTGAGAAGCAGCCTTGTCAGCTGGGAAACACAGCTTGTTGGAGAGCAAATCCATCGTCATTTCACGTGCAAGGAACGGGCCTTGCTGGGATGGATGCTTTTGATAAGAGATCTAGAAAGAACGTTCGCCGGACGTTGGAGAATTTGTGAGACTGATTCAGCATGTAACAAATCCGAGATTGCAACACCTATCATTCATATATCCACACATGAACGTGTGCTTGTGACGATTAAATCAAGTCTGTAATAGTTGTGAGTTCAACATAGTGTTTTTCCCCACATGAGCTGTTGCTGAATCGGTGGAAAACTTGTCCATGATGGAATTGCTACATTGTACTCGGCAAATGGCAACCATATCAAAGCCGCAAGCCCCAAGCATTCCTAGTAGACGCTTTTGGTGTCAGCAGCTCAGTTGTGCTCCAGGCCACAGGATGAAAAAAAAGTCGGACCCTGTTGGATGGTTGTAAAATGAAAACAAAATGAAACCACCTACCTGCAGGAGTTGGTCCACAATTTTTGAGAGACACCCCTTTCGACTTGCCGACACTGTCGAAAGCTGCGATCAGAACGTCAGTTTGCGTGTCGGGCCAATATGTTCTATTATCTCTGTTTCATTATCGCGAATACAAATTCCCTAGCTTATGAATGATGATACCAGATTTATGTAGTACATAACATATTTATATATACATACATACGACATGCACACATAATATAACTTGTTGTATATATACAAATATGCATACACACCACATGTATACATAATACATATAGAGAGAGAGAGAGAGAGACACCATATATCATATTACGTGTATTTATATATATATATATATATAATATATACATATTACACCACATACATATGGCTTCACAAGATATCTCTGACTTCTTCTGGGTCTTTTTGCTGAGCGCTCAGCCCTTCCATTTGGGCGCTTTACTCGCCAGGTGGGCGGACACCACCTATCCGGCGATCATGGCTGCTCGCCTTCAATCGAGATGCTCCATTCGCTGCGCCAAATGGGGTGTCCCTCCCTCCCATTAAACGTTCGAGGGTCCATGTGACAGCAAAATGAATCCCCTGTCAGGTTCCATGTTGATTGGGAGGGTATCTCAAAAAGGGAAGCCCCCCAAAATTGGTTGGTTTTCTTTCGGTTCCTTCAAAACCAACCAACAGGAGGTTCCCCAAGAAAAAAGACACACCCAAATGGGGATCGAGATCTTTATGTTAGTCCCTTTTGGGTCTCGCCGGTAGAGCGGATACCTGTTTCCAAGAGTACGCTGGAGACTGGATCCTGGTTCGATGTTCCCATGTTACGCATACACGCTTCGGGCCTGAATTCCGAGCCAGGATCCCTTGGCAAAGTCCTTTGTCTTGAGTTTAAGGATTGCCGTCGATTTGACCTTTCGTGTTTCCTGATTTGGTCCATATTTAGTCATGGTCGCAAAAGGTGATCACCTTTTATTTCTGGTTTGTTTGGGTAACTGAGTTCCAAGTCACGAGACAGCTGAAAGCCACTCAAAGACAAAGTGCTTCCCACGGAAAGAAACACCTTGGTCGCAGAACAGGTCGTCACCGAGTCTCCTGAAGATTATGAAACCAACGAGCACATGAGTGGAATCTCCCGACGGTCCAGACCCCTTGTTTGAGTTTCGTCTTGAATTCCAGGGTTTCGTGCAGAGTACTATGGCTGTGGGTCAAAAATAGGTACCCAAAATGGAACCCTGGTAGAAGGAAGCATGGAGTAAAACCTGCGGTCCCCTGGAGGTTTAATTTTGACCCACAGCCATATGTGTGAGTCTGTGTGCTCACTTCAGCCCATCGCCCGCATTTCAGGTCTGCCCTTTTCCCGATGACCTTCGCTCAGCGCTGTCTCAGCTGGATGCGACTCGGCAACATCTTGCCGTGCTGTGCGCAACATGCTGCATCTGGTTGTAGCCGACCTAGGTTGAACACCCAACAATCAGCAAATTGAGATGGCAAAAGGCTAACAAATGCATGTGTCTGACATCTCAACGCGTCAAGTGCTTGAAGGATGTTTCAGGTCAGAAGCATTCTGCAGTGCCACAGCTTTGTGAGAGACGTTGAGGGGTGTCGGCTGCATTTTTCAGCATCTAATCGGTTCATGGGCAGTAACGTTTACTTGGGATCATTCCGGAGCACCGTACCATTCAAACCCACTGCAAGCCGAGATGCTATGTCACTGGTCATCCTCTAGCCATCTCGCGTTCCATGCTTCTCAGTCAAAATGACCTACCTGGCTTTGTTTGTCTTAAACTCTGAGGACCCCCAAAAAAGGCTTTCTTCCTTTTGGCGTCCTTTTTCAACACCAAAGCCAGCACCATCCTTTCCCCGCCCCCATCCCCAACCCCTGCCATTCTCCACAGGTCTCGGAGCCCTTGGCCCTGCAGGAAGGCAGGGACAATGGGTTGTGTCCTTTTTGTGGCAGCCCAACATGGATCAAAATGGTGGTGCCTTGTTTGATGCCGCTCTTATACTAGCAATGGTAGTAGTAGTAATCTTAGAAGTAATGAGAAGAAGAGCAAGAAGAATAATAAGAAGAGGAATAGTAACAATGATATGATTAATTGCAATTATATGTGCCATTATGATTAGTATGATTACAAATGTAGGTTCAATTGTAACAATGATCGTGATCATGATCATGATCATGATAATCATAGTAGCTAACACATACGCACATATGGGGTTGTTTTTGTTTGAGAGCAACTACTCCCTTTTGAGGGTGGTTTTAAAGGGAAACCAGAAGGGAGCCACCCCAATTTGCCCCGGAATGGGGGGGAAAACCCTATTTTTGACACATATCCATATGCACATATGTTCCGGATTACATCTTCTAGGTTCCCTCTCCCCCCAGGGTTGGTTAAGGGCTGGTTTGGGGTAGGTTAAGGGTTGGCTAAGGGTAAGGGTTGATAGTTGTATGGTGTTGTCCCTTTGTGTGTTCCTTCAGCATAAGCCCAAAAAGGGTACCCTCAAAAACTGCACCCATATGGTGTGAGTTGAAACTGGGGGAGTGCAGTGTATTTAGGTGGGGACTAATTTCCACCACACTTGGGCAGGCTTCCTTATCAGAATTCACAGCCATGTTGCTTTGCCTCAATGAAGTCTTGCCCAGTGACAGTCCTTACTTGTGAGCTTTGGCAGTGTCGTACGACTCTTATTCTTCGGTCTTGATGGATGCTTTTGCGGGATAGGACACTCTTGGGAAATTTATGAGATACGCCGCAGTCGGCAACAACTCGTGGGTGTCTTTCTCCTTTGTCACTTGTGTTTCACTGGATTCAGCTTTGCTCATGCCGGGCTCGCTTGTTTTTTGGCCGTAGCCGGAAGACCTTTTGCCTCAGCTTTCCTTCAGCTTCCGGTTGGCCGTTTATCGGCCCCCTAAAAGACCGGGCCAACCACCGAAGTCAAATGTCCAAACACCCAACGACATTGGGGGCTGACGCCTCAGATTTCGTGAACTTTGGAAAATCTGGGCTCGTCCGCTCATTCGATTGACTGTCGCCCGTCCAGCCAGTTCCCTACTGCCTGGTTGACATATCCAGCTTCAATCCACGGCGCTAAAGGCAAACCACGGGACGAGAAGGCAGGACGCCCAGCTGACGTGAAGTTCTTCACGCCACTTCACAGTTGGTGACAGTGTCGTTAGTCAATGTTTATTTGCAGGCCAATCCTATTGTTCTCCCGTAGGGTTAAACCCTATGAAAGAAATGGTTGACCAAATTTAAATCATGCCAATCCTTGGATAAACAATCATGGTTGTATTAACCCCCATTATTTTAATGGTGGTTTGAATCCCATGGAACTATTGTGCTCCCTGCAACAAGCTTATTCTGGCAAGGTTTCCTGCATTTCTCTTTTGGAATCTCCAAAAGTTGCAGTTTTGTGTTAGTTGAAACCACCAGTAGATTGTTCAACTTGTGAATGGGAATTCCAGTGACCCAGTAGCTTTTTTTGGCGCTACATCGGGACTTGGGTCTTGGATTGAGCTGAAACTTGGATTCAGCCTCGAACGTTTTGAACTTTGACTCGTCTCCTTGTTGGCGTTCGTCAAAGTCGGCTAGTTTTCTTTTTCAAGAATAACACAAACACCTAAACCCGTCAATAACAGTTCTTCACAGTTTTGCGGGTGAAGTGATGACATGGTTTGTGTTCTTGGTGAAGCACCGGATGCGGCCATTTGAGGCCGAGAAGCTTCTGGCCTCAGCCACGTCCATTGGCGCTGCAGTCAAGGAGGCCGGCGCGCAAGACCGTTCGGCCTGGGAGGTCTCCAGCGAAAGTCCACGGGGAAACCGAAAGAAAAAGGGTGGCGGGTCTCATGTGTTGCGTGTCCCTGAACATGGCCATTACTCTCCTGTTTAGGCTTTTACGGAAAAACAGGACCAAACCAATAAGGGGTACCAAGTCCAAACGAAGACGCTTCCCAACCCGTGCCATGTGAAGGAAACAACAGTTTGGTTCTCTTTAATTCGGATTCGGTTGAAGAAGGACCCAAGCGGCACTTGGGAGGGCCACCATGGGACTATGCATGGTAATTGGTGATGTGGAGCCAGGAGACAGACATATTGAAGACGTGGCCTCAAGCTTCAACTTCTTGTTTCCCCTGGCCCCGAGGCCCATGGCAACTCATCTTTGACCCGGTTTGGTTCATGTCTTCTCTCCGGAGGCTTAGGCTCTTGTGGGTGTGATGCTTGGCGATCCGATCGGGATAAGCATCTGACGTTGGCATGTTGGCGTAGGTGAACTCATTCAATGTCAGAGGTATTGGCGTTTGACGATTCACTGGGCAATCTACATGAAAGGTTTCGGCGAAATATTGTTACCTTGACACAATGTGCATAGCAAGACTTTCAGCTGAAACGCACAAGAGCACGCCATGTGGGCTGGATCTCGTGAGTGGGTCGGCTTCAGTCCTTGGAGCGTGCTGGAATGCGCATATACAATACTGACTTTGCCTGCTGATTGTAAGTGCAAGGTGCTGGCTCACATAAGCCCCTGCCCTTTTGCGAATCGACCTTTTGAGCTGTCGGTTTCCCTTTGGTTTTCATCTGCTGATGCTCAGGGAATGACCGAGACCGGGTGTTGGGAATAAACCGGAAGGGGAGTCCCTTACAGGATACCTAAAGGGGTCGGAGTACGTCAGGTAAGTGGTTTAGTAAGCCTGGTTATAACCCACTGAACGGAGACTTAGAACCATGGCTTTTGTGGGACCTCTTTTTCCCGGGGGTCATTCCATGCCTCATTCGACTGCATCTCTGGAGCCCGGCCCAGCTGCCCAGCTGCCCAGCTGCCCAGGCGCTGGTGAAGCGGGGCTTGCTGCCTGCTGAGCTGACGGAAAGCCTAGGCCAGATCTGATCCCGGGGGTCTGAGGCTTGAAGCTGCCAGTTGATTCATCTCTTGGTCTTCGGGTGCTAGGAAAGCCAGTGGGATTTTTTTTTTCTCCGGGGTGGTTTTCGGGCGGTTTTCGGTTTTTTTTTTTTTTTTTGAATGGAATGACCCAGGGTTTGTTGTAGTACAGAAGTTGTCCATGGATGCGGGCAAGACTCGGATGAACCACAGGCGCTGACTTGTATTGGAGATTGGCTTGAACGCTTCAAGCCGCATGGCTGCGGTTGTTTTGGCTAACCCACGGCGCCGTTGAGGAACGCCAGGGCGTTTTGGCCCAATTTGCGATGTTTTTTCTGGTAGGTTGGCATCCACCAGTTGCCAGTTTCTCTAGGGCACCCAAGCAGCGTGTGTTCCCTGCCCAAAGCCCTTCCTAGTCAGTTTGGTAGGGGGACACTATGAGTCGAGTGAGGCATTTCAGATACCCAAAGCCTGTTGGCTTTCAAAATGATGGATTTAAGGAGGGCCGCGTGTACTTAAGGGTGGGCTGCTGAACCCAATGGTTTTCAAAATTGTGTGTTTTTCGCAGCTGAACAGCCCAAAAAAGCGTTTTGTTTGGGAACAATGCAAAAGACGGACTTGATGGCATTGCCTCGTTGGAGAATTGGTATAAACTGTGAGTGATTTCGCACACACCTCATGAAATGACCTTCGTTTGGGGCTTTCTGATGCGGATCACACACGGGGCAGAATTAGCATACTGTGAAATGTTCCGCGCAGCCTTGGCTTGGGATGTTCTGACTCAGATCACACATGTACCTGTGAGTGATTTCGCGGCGGTCTGAAGGTCTGACGGTCTGACAATCCTGAATGAGTTGCTGGTGGGTGTATTTGAAAGGGCCGCATGATGTTGGCAAGCAGTTGTTTTGTTTTACTTTCTGGCGGTGTGGTTGCGACAACCGACTGACTGATTGATGTGCTGGTTTGTGAGGTGGTGGCACACGCAGGTTACCAGGTGTTTGCAACTTTTGGTTCAGACCAGACAATTTCAGCGATGTACTTTTGAAGACCAGGAGTCAGCTGTCCGTAAACTTCTGTGTCATCACAGTTGCTCTGTGAACAGCCACCAACTGGATTAAGTACTTGAAATACACAGGACGAAGCTTTTGATTACAGTCCGAGCGAACTACCCACGGCAGTCCACCTTCTCTCCGGCCCCGCCAAGAAATCCTTCAGACAATGAGCCAATTTCTGGAGGACCCCCTCAGCGCCAACACAGTTCCTTAAGTGCAGCCACAATTCCTCAAGCGCAGCCCATTTTTTTTACGCGCAGCCAGAGTTCCTTAAAGAAAAGTCCTTAAGTGCAGGGTTAATCAACTTAAATTCAGGGGGGGTGCACTTAAGGATTTTGGCCCCTGCCCGAGATGGAACTGGGGGTGTCCTTAATGACCTTAATGGTTTTCAAGCTAAAAAATGCTGTGAGACACTAAATTCACCTACTTTCATCTTGGGCAGGGACCAAAATCCTTAAGTCCACCCGTGAATTTAAGCCAATTAACCCCGCACTTTTGGCTGCACTTACGGAATTTTGGCTGTACTTGAGGAATTTTGGCTGCATTTACGGAATTTTGGCTGCACTTAAGGAATAAAGAATTTTGGCTGCGCCTGCGCATTTGCGATCCTCTAACTTCGCCCCCCTGAGTTCAAGCTAGCCAACCATGCACTAAGGGTTTGCGATCCCTGAAGTTCACCCCTTCCCCCCCTGAATGTAAGCTACTTAACCATGCGCTTAAGCAATTTGGGTTGCACCTAAGGATATGCAATCTATCTAAGTTCACCACCCCTAAGGATTTGCGATCTCATAAGTTCACCCCCCCTGAACTTAAGCTAATTGTTCCTTAGGGAATGTTGGCCGCGCCTGAGGAGTTGCGATCCTTCAAGCTCACCCCCCTCCCCCCCCCCCCCCGAATTTAAGCTAATCAAGTAGTTTTGTTACTTAGCTTGCATTCAGGGGGGTGAACTTAGGGAATTTTTTGCGGTGCCTAACCAATGTTTTTTTTGAGGAAGGGTTGGCCCAGGCGACCTGGCCATGCCGGGGAATTGGGTATCAGGGGTTTGGCGTGGCCACTTGTTTCCTGGAACAGATTGAGAGGGCTGGGCTTTGGCCTAGCTCGTAGCAGGCTGCCCTTCCAGCTGTGATTTGCTTCGACGAAGTCGTTCGCGCCCATTGGTGCTTTTCTATCTGGCAGCCGGGTTTCGCATTGTTTTCATGCGAGCCCAAAAGTGAAAATACACGTTCAAGCGTGCCCCGGTTCTGACACGTGCTCCGATCAGAGGTGCAGACACAGGAGCAGTGCTTAAGTACACGGGTCGGACTTCGAAATTAGCTTAAATCCATAATTCTGAAACCCCACACCAAAGCCTTCTTCTGATACGTCGAGCTTTGGACTTGGCGCTTTTGGTTTTGAGTTCCGGTTCAATACGCATAGTAACATCCGGGCCAACTAACCGCCACGTGCGGTGCGCAGTTTCCGTTCGGCAGAAGCAAACGTTTCGCATGGATCACGAGAGGCAGTTCTGCCAATTTGGGGATGGTTTTTTGAGGCTAACTATTTTTTATTTTGGGGGAAATCAATTCGGAACACCGCTACGCCAATTTGCTGGGGGGTCCCCCTGAACAAATCCTTTGGGTTTTCCTTCAAAACCACATAACACATGCATGGTCTCGCAGGCGTGCCAGCCACCTGCGGGGTGGAGGCGGAGAGGCGGCCACCGCCAGATCCGACACCCTATGGCATGGACAGGCGGGCCAAGGGGCGGAGTTGCGACAAATCCCTTGCGACCGAAAAGGTGACTCGTTTTTTTTTGACTCTCCAAAATGGTGGTTTTCTCCAACAGAATCCTTTCTTTGTTTGGTTGGACCCCTCCAAAATGGTGGGTTTCTCCGACAGAATCTTTTTTTTTTTCTGGTTGGACCCCTCCGAAGTGGTGGTTTTCTCCGACAGAATCCATTTTTTTAAGGTCGGACCCTCCAAAATGGTGGTTTGCTCCGACTCTTAAATGGTGGTTGTCCTTCAAAATCATGTTTTCCCTCCGATAAGCATTGTTGTTTAAGAACTGGGAAGCGGTGAAATGATTGGACGGGTACACATGGGTACTCTAGATTATCATGGAATCCAAGACGAAGGCAAATCCTCTTGGGTTTGCAGGGGAGTATGTGTCAAAATACGGGACCCCCTAAAATGATGGTTTTCCTTTTGCGTCCCTTTAACCCCAGAAGGGTTTGGCCAACAGATGTGTTTATCCAAATCTGGCTTTGAGCCCCTCATAGTTCTGTTTCAGGTGATTTGTTTTGAGGCGTTAAGGATTCCATCAGTGTTAAACATCGACCGCCATGCACTGCAGCAACGGGAGCCGCACTCTGGGCCTGCAGTTTCTAGCAAGTCTGCGTTTGCCAGCAAAAACTCCGATGCTCTGGACAAGTCCTTGAAGTCAATGGGAACTGCGAGCCGTTTGCAACGGAATTGCAGGATTGTCCCGTTGGCTCGATCCTGCCGAGCCGCGATCCGGAGCTTCAACAAGTCACAGCGCAGTCACAGAATGCGTGATCCTGAAAATGCTGAGATTATTAGCTGTGTCAGACAGTTGATGTGCCAAAGTGTTGGCATAGGGGCGCGTCTCTTGTTATGTGACCCCCGTTTTTCTTTTGGCTTCCCCGTAAACCCAACCGACAGGGGGGGCCCAAAAACACATATTTTTTGACTTGTCGCGCTAGTGGACAAGTCTGCACTTTTGGGCGACCCGGGCCAACACACACACACACACACCCACACACAACGCGATGCCCTACTTCTTGGTTCATAGTGGGCTGTGTGGGATCGGCCGGCACAAGCCAAGATTTGGTGGGTTTAATCAAAGTTCATCAACATCATGGCAAATGAAACAGGTTGCAGGTAGGGTGTGACATCAAAGTTCATCATTTGCTCTCTATGAGACAACATGGCAAGACCCGATGTCTGCCTCCTTGCCCGTTTCTCTTTTTCTCGCGAGGTGGGAGAAGCCTCGTTGGGAGCAAGATGTGCCGCGGTCTCGCTGGATTGTGAGCTTCCTGCAACAGGCGACCCGCTTGCCCAGCGCGGTATACTGATGACATGTATACGCATGTATATGCGTGTATATGCATAAACATGCATGTCAAGGCTGCTCCTGATTTGACCGAAGTAATCTTTGTTGGAACAATGACATGGCCACGTGTTTTGTTTGGGAACCACAGCAAAAGTGGCGGACATGAATTCCCACCTAAATGATGTCCACCAAAAGGGTCCCCCATTAAATTTCAGTGCAGAGATCAAGCCTGGTTCGGACCCTATGTGAACCCCTGGTTGATTTTGATCATGGGGGGGTTTTGTAGGAGTTCAGATCCCTGCGACTGTAGCCATTTGTACGTGTGAGTCTGGGAATAAATCTCCCCGTTTTCAAGACGAACCCTCCGAACCCAAAAAATCCAGTTTGTTTGGTTGGCCAACGTCGGAGCCGCACAGGCAACCATTGATTGACATACCTCTTCAATGGACTTAAAGCGGTGAGCAAGGTGATGGCATTGTCATTGTACCATCGCTCCAAGCAGACGGTTCTTCTTATTTCTGCAATCATCAGTGGATTTCAGTTGATTTATTGAAGAGGTACCATGGGGGTGGGTGGGGAGCTGACTGCCTTTGAGAGCCTGCGCAAAATCTTATCGCAGTTGTCCAATTCTTCCATGGAGCAGCAGGGATCTCAAGTCCAGCGAATGTGGCAGGATTCAGAGCGCCTCCATGTTTTTGAGCCACAGCCATAGTTGCGGAGCACAGCCACAAAGTGGTTTGATGGGCACTGATACTCCTTCAGTTCTCACGCTTCACTGCTGAACAACTCAATGCATTCGGAGTCTGGTGGAACACTTCCCTGGCCTACAGGCAGTGGCAGGTGCTGAGGAGTTTCAAGTCCCGATCCAAGCAGGCGCTTTTCGTTGGGAGGGACGGGGAGGGACAGAAGACGACGGGTGGCTCTTTTTGTTGAGGTGTGATGTTACACGACGAACAAACCCTTAGAAACATGCACATTGGTTCAAAGCCGAAAGGAGAACCTGCAATTGAAATTTTGAGAACTTTGTGGTGATTTCTCTCCAGTGTTACACCTCGAAAGAAAAGTGCAAGCCCCATTGATTCTCAAGAATTGCTTGAAAGGAATCATGAAGGCGCTGGCAGAGAAAGTAATCAAGACCAGCAGCTCAGCACGTAAGGTTTGTGATTGCCTGGGCTGACATAAAAACGTTGTTTGTTCATAGCCATCAACACTGCGTAATATTTTAACTGCGCAGCTCAATCTTTTTCCCATGCAAACCGTGCCAATCCATACTATGGTGTGAAAGAACTGTTTTACTTGCGAAGGCGTGCCTTTTTTTAATCTGTTCTCCAGTCAAAAAGAAACAGTAAGTCAGGTACACCTTACTTGGTTTGGATTGGTCGTTTCGGATTTGAAGCCTAGAGGCTAAACGGGGCAACGGGGCAACCACCGGGCTCCAAACCGCCAACTGGAATGAAGCTGAAGGCATGGTGTCTACTAGCTGAAGGCATGGTTTGCTTGCTTCCTTGCGACGTCCCCACAAAGCATCGGACATCGGAAGCACCGCAGCCCGACGTGGAATCAATTGGGGTGGCCAACCATTTGTGCGCCTTGGGGCTGACGAAAACAAGCATTCTTTTTTAACCGCTGGCGCTTGAAGTCCCCCTCACGTCCAAGCTTTTGTTTTGTAACAAAAGCATTGCAAACGAGAGTGCCGCGCATGTGTGTGTGTGTGTGTTTTTTGAGGGTATCCCTGTGTTGCGGCCTTAAAAGGAAACCAAAAGGAAAACCACGATGTTGGAGGGGTCCCCTAAAATAACAAACCCATTGTGCTTGCTGCATCACCCCAAGGTAGACTTGAACCAAGATAAACACTCCTGGGGAAGTGGCTGGTTTCTGAAAAGAAGGTTGGCTGAAATGGATGGACGGAATCAGGACCCCACAGCACAGGAAAGATTCGAACAGATTCGAAAGAGACCTTAGAACGGGTTCTGGATGTGTCTGTTTTGAGCGACCTCAAGCAAAAAATACATATATATATTGGTTTTCTCTTGGTGTCCCTGGAAGACCGCCCAAAAAAAAGGGGGGGGCACCCCCCAAAGAAATACCGACCAATCCTCAGAACCCTTCTGGTGTGTAGGGCTTCCGAATGTTCCGAATGTCACCCGTCAGATGGATGGGTCTTCGCCCTGGACATCTTGGGGCGGTTCCCTCAGCTGGCTGAGGCACCGAACTCTGCCGGGAAGCCATGCGGATGTCTGCTGGCGAGCCCATGGTTCCATAGGGCCATAGGGATTCCTTACATTTCTTGTTTGTTTCTCGATTCCTTGAGATGCAGACATGGATAAACATGTTCCAACATCTGGGTTTAGCCCAGGGCTTTAGGATTGTGAACAGTTGGAGGCCAGCGACTGGCTGATCCGGGGTGAAGCGCCGGGTGTGAGGATTTTGAAAATGCATCAGCGCCATAGTCATAGTCATTTTTTTTCACGAGACCAGGTTTGTGCACAGCGACTAGGAGCCATTCGGAGGATCGCTTAGCTTTTGTTAATGTAACCCGCTTACTTGCAGTTGTTTGGTTTCAGGCAGTGATTGACAGTGGAAAGACAGTTCCTCAGTGGAAACGCAGAGATTTGAAAGCTCGTTCCATGCTGCGGTCCATGTGTTTGCTTCCACACCGCCTGGTCTTGTTCAGGCAAGCCTTTGCTCAGCTTGAGGTCAAGTAGTTTGGTACGCTTTCGCAAGCTGAGGACAGCAAGAGCAGCCAATGAAACGTACAAGGCTTGTCCCAAACTCCATGTTTGCCACTGTATTCTTTCAAGCTGCCAACGGCAGGGTTCTTTGGTTCGAGAGGTTTCTGTTTGACTTTGTGTTTTTGGTAACTGCAGGGGTTCCCTTGTCCAGGGAGCAAAATCTGAACAAAGTAAGATGGTTGATCCACAGCCTCTGCAAAAACCTTCGGGTGAAGCACCTAAACCAACCATTGACCAAGTCCTCGAGTTTGGGAGGCCAAAAATAGTACCCCAAATGGAACGCTGGTAAACGAAACAAGGACCAAAACCTGCGGGTCCCTTTATTTTCATCCATACCCAAGTCGTGCTATTTGTCTCGGTCCAGGGTACCCTGTCTGAAAGCAACCTCTTTGGGGGGATGTCCCAGAAAGAACCTCTCAATCCACAAGTGTTGCAGTTTGTTCCATCGAGACCGTCTCTACGAAACACCTGTCTCGCAGTCCAGCGGATCTTGCGGGGTCTGCGGTGTCCGTTTACGAGTCAGAAACAAACGCAGATATTGGTTTCAATAGAACCTTGAAGCCGCGTTCCTTTTCTCTCTTTTTTTTTTGCGAAGGGGGTCCCTTCAACTCCACATAACTCAACTATTTTAGCCAAGACAACGGCACCCCCCTCATTTCCCCCTATGCCCAGTGCACATCCATCGTTTCCTCTTCCAGACCATCGACGGTGGCGGAGAAGCGCACTTCCTTTTTTTCTGGCTTGCCGCAGCATGTCTTTTTCTTTCAAGGCCGACTCAGCATTCAATGCGAGTTTCTTTCTTTGAGGGTACCCTTTTTTGGGTTGGTTGCAAGAAAACCCAGAGGGAACGCGACGATTTTAGGGGTATCGATTCCTATTTCGCACAACCAAACAGGGTTTTGCCCCATTGACGCCGCAGGCGTGCTGGAGCAATGTGCACATCTTGTCTCGGCTCCTGGCCAAAGACCCGATCAGGCCATCTAGGGTGTCCCTTCGAAACAGGAGGCAGACACCAATCTCTGTTTACCCTCCCCTCCTCTCCCCTCCCCTCCCCTCCTCTCCCCTCCCCTCCCCTCCTCTCCCCTTCCTCCCCTTCCCTCCCCTCTTTCTCCTTTTTGTAGCGCGGGGCATTGATTAGGACACACCTTATTATGCTTTCCCCATGAAAAGCCAGAGACTCCCTTCTTCAGCCTCTCGCATGTTCGAATGTTCGGCGAAATCCATTGCGCGAGGGTCACGGATCCTTATGCCCTTATGGGGTTGGACACCGAGAAACCATGGCCGCTGGAATTAATTCTATTGGGAATGAGGGATAGACTGCTCTTTGTTATGCATGCGCTTTCTGAAAAGAGAGAAAAGAGAGAGAGAGAGAGAGAGAGAGAGCGATAGAGAGAGAGAGAGTCAGATGCTTGGATTTGGCATAGCAAGTGCCATGATGGCAAAACTACACAGCAATGGTGCTTGAGTTGCTTTCAGAAAATAAAGCCATATTTTGCGAGGCAGCAGGGCGCTTGTTCCCTGCTGAATTGCAAGTACCGTTGGGACGGCCCCTGCCACGCCCACGGCAGTTGCTCATCGCCTGCCTTTAAATGATGTTCGTCCAACTTGCCGGACATTGTTTCCTGCTTCATCAAAGCCGCCAGCTTGTCCTTTAGTGCGCTTTGGGTTTTGTGAGTCACCCTTTCAAGCTGCTTTTCAGATTCAGACCAACACACATACCATCCTTCATGTTATTCTCTTGGGCGCTCGAAGCTCACCACGAACTGGGAAGTTACCTTCAGCGAAGCGCAGGTCGCTGGAGGTGAAGGTCGTCCGGAACCGGGTGGCAATGCGGCGCGCAGGGAGGGATCGCGGAAAGAACAAGGGACGAGAAACCAGAGCTCCCTGTGATCCCCACCCCGTTTTGGCCAAAACTCTTGAGGGATCCCCTGTATTTGATTTTATTTTCAGGGAGGGGGGGGGCCAAGAAAAACATCCTGACGGGAAAGATCAGAAAGTGTGACTGACTGTTCATATGGGTTGTTGAAGAGATCCTGGTCGGTCATTTCCCTTTAATCGATAGCGACCTGACCAACTGAACATTTTAGCAAGCAAAATGTTATTATGTTGAGGTCCACAGTTTCGGGGCCCGCATATGTTGTTTGTTGTTTCCCTATGTTGATCGAGGCGTTTTGCTGCGTGGTGGGATATCCAAGCGGCCAGGTCAGTCGAGCCGACGGTTGGTCGGGCCATGGGAAAGTAAACCCTTTTTGTCAGTTTGACCCCCTGCAAGCAAGCAGGCAAGCAAGGAGCGCCCAACACTGAGATTTTGTCGAGGACCCTAATGAATCTGGAGCTTCGGTCCTCATTTTTACTTCTGGCCCCTTCCCCAATTGAACTGGAAACAGGAACTTGGAGAACCTCTGTTTTTGCCTTCCCCTCTTCCGGGCATAGGACTTGAAATGGCAACAGCAGTTTTTGGTTTTGAGCCCAAAAGGCCCTGTTTAGTAGCGATAAATTGTCTGTTCCTGAATCGGGGGGGGGGGGGGGCTGGCCTCCACAGGGGGCACGGTTGAAGGGCCTCCGAGCTTACAATGCAGGTTGAGGGAAGCACATGTGTTTGGAAAAGTTAGGTTTAACTATACTGTCATCATGCCCAATTCACATGTTGGAATTCCTAAGAAGATGACCCTACAAATTTCTTGGATTCAAACACATGGAATCGTATTGAGAAGGCAGAAACAGCACATTTAGTGGAGGGTGCTACATGTCCATGGCATGTTGCGCATGTATGTATATATAAATATACAATTCATATCACACCTTGATTCAAATATCAGGTGCAACATACGCATGTCTAATTTTCTTAAAAGGATGCCACGGGATGGATATGTGTCCTTGCCCCCCAGCTTAAATATGAGTCAAATGACGCTGCAGAGGCGTGTCTCTGCCATGGATCGGCTCCAAGCCTTCGTGGAGGCTTCGAGTGCCGCGCGAGAGAACCGCCTAGCGCCGCCGTCCTAATTTGTTTTTTATCCAACAATAAACGGAAACCATGTACCCTCCCACCCACAATCTAGGCAAAATCTAATGGGCCTTATGAATGAACCCTGAATTTGTCCCACTTGCATACCCCTTACATCCCCTAAGTGGGACAAATAAAGAGTCCATTCACAAGGGCCCAGTAGATTTTGCCTAGACACAAAGACTACTTTTCTTCAAAGGGACCCCTGGTGGTTGGTGGACCAGAGACCATGTTTCTCAAGTTGCCAAACGACCTGTTGAGTCTGACCAACCTTTTGCCAACCCAAAACTACAACCTTTGCTGGTTCCCCCAGTGGCTTCGTTGCAACTGTGCTGTAGAGCTCCAATGCAAAAGGCAGACCTGCCGATAATTATCTTCGGAGACAGCTGTGAATCGTGGATTATGAGTTGCGTTCAAATAAAATGCATGTTAGATGTGGTTTGCACTTCTGGCACCTAACACGGGCTACAAGCAGCAACCCCCTAGAGAAATGTCAAGTTTTTTAATGGTAATGGAGCGGTCTGCTTTGTAGGTGTTGCTTTGTTTCGGGTTTCACACGACTTGCAGCTTTGTGGTTTGCTCTCGTTGTCAATCAAGTGCTTAGCCTTTGAATTCCAGGTGTCTATGAATTTAAGAGGTCTCGGATTGAAAGATGGCAAAGCTCCATCCATCGAAGGGCGACTCCCTCTCGGTGGCACAAATCGGAACCCCAGATGAAGTTAAAGCACTGGTTGATTTTCAGAGATGGGTGTATTAATATGACGGTCAACATGATCTGAGCGCTTCATGAATTGTTGCTTTGGGCCCGCTTTCTGAGCCCCCCACAGACATGCGTTGCGTTTGCCCAAGCCAGGCCTACGTCTCCGGTCTTCCTCCCGAGACCAAGCTGCCAGTTGCAGAGTTGCTTTGCAACGAACACGTGACTTTGGCTGAAATGCGAGTTTGCCTTCGGACGATTGCAAAGACAGTAACTGGGCAGGTTGTGGCATTACTCTTGCTGGGCTTGTTGTTTGTGCAACGAGCGCCGCTGTGTGTGTGTGTGAGTGTGTGTGTGTGTGTGAGTGTGTGTGTGTGTTTTAGCTGTTCATTTTGCGGCTTTTGTTATGAAGAAGAAGCTTGACTGCATAGGGCACTGGTGATGTGCCATTGCTCATATCCACACATAAATGCCATGAGGTTTACAAGGGAAGCCTTTGGACATCGGAATTCGGAGACGCCCGAGTGGTTTTCTCTTGGTTTTCCCTATTGTGTCGGAATGCTATCCAAAAAGGATGGTAATTACTGAGTTCGGCCGAGATGATGAGTCTAGCCGCATGGTTGGAGCGAAGCTGAATCACTGAAAGCGCCTGCAGATGCTCCGATCTCCTTGTGATGCAGGTTTTGGATGTATAGCTTTGTTGCGCTGTTGATCTGGTGTGCTGTGTCGAAATGGTTTCGGCTCTGGAGAGAACTTGCTTGCTGACTCTTGGCAACTTCGAGTGTACCGTGAATGGCCGAAGGCTTGCACCGGTTGGGATCTGTGACTGCAATTAGCCCACTGGTGCAGGAGTTTGTTGGTATGAGGAGTCGGGGCAGATTCATGGCCATGGAGCCACGGCGACTGCGAGTTGCGTCAACGGAAATTCGGTCTCCCGTGTTTGGTAAGTAGAGGGGACGGGTCAGAAGGGGCGGATTTCCAGCAGCGCAGCCTCTTCTCTCGGTGCCGGCGGATGGGAGGCAAGAGGCTGTTTTCGTCTGAATTCGCCGGTCTTTATTGTTTCTTGGACAGTTGTTTGGGCGCCAATGCGCGCTAGCTCCGTGCTCGGGGCATCACGACTGGCTGTCGTTGCATTTCATTACCTACGTCAATGGCAGCATCGCTGCCGCTCGAATTTTCAGGAACGTGCTGGGTGTGCAATGAGAAATCAACGCAAGTTATGCCCCGGCGAAGTGACCAAGAGGTGGGGAAGAGGGGCTTTATCAGCTGATTGAAGACTACTTTCGACGTGCATCCGCAACAAGATGCCAAACTGAAAAAGCAGATAGAAATAATTTGACGTGTGCTAACTTAGAGACACCTCTTTTTTTTCTGCAAAATGATAAGAGCACCGGAAGGTTGCGAGGGGTCAACCCCCAATTCGGGCACGCCACACAAATTGCATCCAGCTGTTATGAGAGTATGTATCGAAAGAGGGGACTCCCCCTTTAAAACCACACTCAACTCAGCAAGATCCCGAGTTTGACACTTGCCACAGACCCAAGAAGGTGGTCAAATTGAACAATTGGACAAATTACTGGCACTTTGCAGATTCTGTCGTGCATGCTCCAAGGTGAAGCGCCTTTTCAATGGGCCGGGGCCTCGTGTTTGGAGCACACACAGTAATATCTCTCCAGTCTTGAGTATTTTTCAGATCGCCGCACGCGCTTCCCTATCCAAATTGGGGTTTGGATCGATTGTTCAATGCCCCTGGTTCTTGTAGAGGGCAACTGGACAGCCACCAACCCACTACCGACCCACCGGGCTCGACGGCAGGGTGGAGCTGCCTGACAACCCCGAGAAGTCGCTCTTGAGGTGCTTGAGGCGCGAGTGGCTCACAGGTTTGGACCTGTCCTACCCGTGCACCACTTCCATTTGCTTAATAATATTTTTCAATATTCCCCTTTTGGTTTTAAAGGGAATCTATCACTACTGGATATTTTGTTTGTTTCCGGGGGCTTAAGCAAATGGAGGACCAATCTCTGCATAGGTTGATCCGTTCAGTCTTTACAGCAAGAATCCTCACATGCAATCCAGATTCTGCGGGCTGACGAGGTGTGTGTGCGTGTGTGTCAATTTCACATATTTGCGTGCTCGGGCACAAGGACTGTCTGCCTGGTTGGCGGCTGGTTGGCTTTTTGAGGAGGACCATGGGCGTTGGTGAATTGTCATTGTTCGACCTGGTCTTCAGAACAACAGTAGTGTGGGTATTACAACTGAGCAGCAATTTGAACACCGTGGTGTTAAGTAGTGTGGGTATATACGGTATACCCTTTCTTAGAGGGCAAACTTGCGTTGGGTATTCAAACGCGTGCTTTGAAGGAGAGCATGTCTAGATTAAGTCTCCTGGCTTATTGCGTGAACTGGATACAGCCACGGTTTGCATTTCACAGAGTAAGCTTACTTGGGTAACACACGAATTCCAGGCAAATTCTACCTAATGAATGGCACATTGGTGGCTTTTGCTTGTGTCATTCGCAAGCATCACGCCACTAAACAGGCTGCATGAGGAATGGCGGTTGCTTGTGTATGCTTTTGTTGGATTCCGAAAGGGTGAATAGCCTTGCCCGGTTTGGTGAAACAGTGTGCTTTTAGGATTTGGACCACCTGTTAAGGCCAACCGGCCAACCCCAAAAAGGGTACCTCAAAAACAAGGACACCCATACAGGAAGAGGCATGTTGCTT
Organism: Effrenium voratum; assembly: GCA_963377175.1. Lineage (NCBI taxonomy): Eukaryota > Dinophyceae > Suessiales > Symbiodiniaceae > Effrenium > Effrenium voratum. Next base: position 1,688,972 of record CAUJNA010003450.1, on the reverse strand, counting down.
GCTTGCTTGCTTTGGCGGTTTTCTTGTTGTCAGCTGGTCATCGCATCGCGCAATCCATTGAGCCACGGAGTTCCTGGCGACCGGAGCCAGCGCTGCAGATGCCAAGTCTTGCAGGCCCCCAACTTGGTTCGCTGTCTTTGGCATCATGATTTTCGCTGTTTCTTAGGGTTATCACAGTCAGAATTGGGGGGGGTTCCCCTAACCTACTACTTAGGGGCTGACTTTGATCATTTAGTACAGTATAGTACTATTTGTCGAAGTGAGTTTGCCGTTTCGTGCTGCAACATAGCCACACGCGCAAGCGTGATGCTGACATCCCGCCACTGCACCACACCAAGTCTCCCTCGTAGGTATGATTGTGTGAAGTTAACATCTTGGTCAAGATGCCTATGGCCGAGTTGTTTGTGAGACATGGGTGTTGCACTGCGCATGCGACTGTCGAACCAGTTGTTTGGTACAGGGGTTGATCCATAGGTGCGGCTGGTTGATCCAAATTATCTCCTAGAGTGTGAATGCTTGCAGCCCGCTTTGGCTCAAGAATGGCTTTTCCCATTCATTTTGCACCTGCGTTAATGGCTATGATGCGACACGAGTCTGCAGTGAAGGTACAGAATGCATTATGCTGCATCAAACTAGTCACCCAAGTGAATTTCATAGCCATTATCGCAGGTGCGACGCGACTCATCTCCATTTGTCCCCGCATTGCTAAGGCGCCGGCTGCATACATGCGGAGGGCACAAATAATTCACAAATACAGCTTCAATGCCTCATTCGTAGATGATGAATGCAATGTGCGTGCCAGCCCGCAACTCTAGGAATATTTGCTACAGTATGCATGGGTGATCGTGATTTGTGATGCATCCATGTCAATCTATGGGATGTGCGAGCCGCATCATTCTGTGATGGCCAGGAAGTCAATCCTGCAACAGAGTCAACTCTCAATTTACGTTATGGCTGGCAGATCGTTTGCTTCTTAATATGGATATACTGATATACCACCTTTTCAGTCAATAGGCGAATTGTGCGCAATTGTGTCGCCTTTTCTGGAGAAGCGTGTTGGTTGCAGTGAACTCTGTATGACTGATGGATGTTTTGCAAAGATGGGTGGACTAGATTCAATCAGTCACATGCAGCCTCACTTGGCGCCAAAGAGCTTCGCTGTCGGGAGTTTCCAAAAACCTGCAAGTGCAGGATCGACTTGTTGAGATGCAAATTGGCATGGCTAGCAGGCTTTCTACTGAACGACCTTTGTTCTATGGTCCCTTTTGTTTTGGCAAACAAGGAATTCCAGCTGCTCTAGCAGTTGTGAGTTGGGTTGAGCGCTAAGCTAGAGCAGTCATTCAGGTTGTGTATGTTTACGCTTTGGAAACGTATGCCCGGTATTTTCTCTGAAGCAGTGCGCAACTCTGAGATTTGAAGGCTTTATCGCACAAGTATGCAGTTGCACTGGACGATCCTTTTGCGGGAGTTCATGTCAAGCATGCTTCATGTATTGCATGATTCTTAGGCTTAGGGCATGCTGATTTAGAAGGTTGTGCAAGACCGTTCTTGTGGACTATTTGGAAGCTTGAATAATGTCTTCTTATGCTGGCGAACAATGAGTGGTGACGGTACGTGCAAGCACTATTGTGGTTCATTGTGTTCTTGATGTCCAAACTTTCGTTTCATAGCCCATGTTTGAGTCCGAAGATAGATGACCTGCTGGATGGATGGCGAGATCGGGCCCTAGTATTAGTATTGATGGCATTGCAATTTGCAGGTGCTTAGTATCAGCCACGTTTCTGAGGATTAGCTTGGGTTACGATCCGTCCAAGCAAAGGGGTTAAACATCATGACCCAGGGGCCTTTGTGCGCTACCTTGCCACACGGAAGGTATGAGCGATCTCGCCATGGAGGATGCCTTGCACTCAGCAAAGATCTGGTGAACCGCTTTGAACTGATGACATTTAAGAGCTTACACCACGTTAATAATCAACCAGAAAGGGCCTGAGTGACTCGCATTGCGTTGAGCTGAAGGACCCTGGTGACTTGGTACAGGAAGCCAAAGGCAGAGATCTGGCCGCAGTGAGCTTACTCTGGTAATAGGAACGCCCGAAGCCTAAGACTCCCGCGAAAGTTGAGCAGTGCTTGATATGTGCCATTTGTGAAGAGTCACCACACTTCCAACACACTATTGCTATGACCACCTATTGATATGACTATTCACACTTCCATCTATTGATCTGACTATCTCCACAAGACATCATCATGGCCACACTGCTTGAGCCACCTGCGAAACATGGGGACCCCGTGTTCAATGGGCTCCACATCATTCTGGGTGAATTATAACGACCTCACACGACCTCACCCCAATTGGTGGGTTATGTAGGCAATATCCCTCCAACCACCTTATTTCAAGCTGTGAAATATTATAATTCACCCAGAATTATTTCAATTCGTTCCATTCAGCTGTCCGTTTTCTGAGGTGCTGAAGGCGCAAGCTGGCCGTTTGCGAGATGCTGGAAACTTGATTCGCTTCCCTCAGGATGCGGGATGAAGCGGGGTGAGAGAGCGGCCCCAACACGGGTTTGCCTTTCTTTTAGGGGACCCCAAAACTGGTTTGCTGTTGGGGTGTCCATTAAAACCACAAAGATGGTGTGCCTTTAAACAACGACACAAAAAATGGTTCCTTCCAAAGGATACCTTCCCAAATGGATATGGTTGTGATCGCGGTTGCTTTTGCGAGAGAGCCGCCCGAAGCTCTGGTGTCGCCAAGCAGGGTTGCGACTTTCGGAGGGGTTGAGTTCACCCAAGTATCATTCCATTTCATGAACCTACGAAGCATGGTGTGAACAAACTGCAATCTCCGACAGACGAGTCTTTCAGCCGCCCGCCCCAGAATTTCTGGGGCATTTTCCTGCTTCAGCAGTGGCCAGGTTCTAAACATCCATTCCAACCTCGCGTCAGTGGGCCCCAGGGCGCCTCCGGACCATTGGCCATAGCAGTTTTGCCAAGTTAAGCCAGGAGAGTGCCCTGCACAAATGCCATTGCGATTGTTGCCACTGAGCCACTGCTGACGCTGCCCCTCACGGTGCGTTCTATTGCTATTACTTTTACAACTGCTGCTGCAGTTTGCGCTGTATCAGGGTTTAAATTGTCACCAAACCTTGAGAACCGATAGGGCCGACAGAACATACCATACCTCTAGCCGTTGAACTTATGTGGTTGCTCATAATTTGTTTGAACCATGTTTCTGCCTTGCTTTACAGTGTTGCAATTTTCTATCCCTGGGGCACAGAAGCGAAAGGACCTACGACGGGTGGTTATGGGCAAACACGCGGCAGTAATGTGAACTGGTGTGATGACGCGCTTGCGTCCGCTTGCTGTTTGTGTTTTGCAATGTTGGACTGCAGTCAGTTCTTGTCGTGAGTGATTTATTCCTAAATATGCTCCCCCCCCCACCCGCCAAAAAAATAAGAAAGACATGACAAAAAGCAAACAAAATTACATATTCCCCTTGCAGGGGTCGGAACTGTATCAATGGTGCCCAATTTGATCCGACTGTGTGCCGGGCCCAGAAACTGTCTAAAGCATATTTTGCACATGGAATGTAAACAAAATTGCCTACAAATGATGTAGAATGATACCTGAACTTCCTTTAGCCTGCGACAGCAGGTCGGCTTGAAATTTGTTGGTTTAGAATTGGTTTAGTATTTCCTACTTCCAATTTAGTGCCATTGCCGTGTCACAAGAACATGATGAACAGGATGCATTTGCCAATATTGGGAAGGGAAGGGGAAAACTAAAAAAACACATCCAGCAGTACCTCTGTTTGGGCCCACGAGTCCAGTATTTAAATGGGGGTGTATTTTCTTCGGATTCGCCCCCCCCCCCCCCGAAAGGGAGGTGTTCCTTTTGGTTTCCTGTAAACCCGCCAAAAAGCGGCTACCCTCCGGCTGGTTCATGGTCTTCTGGTCTCACGTTGGATTGGCCATTCCCAGGAGGACATCTCTTATGAGGAACAAGCAGAGTGGTACTCAAGCCTCTTTGCTGGAAATCGACTCGTTGTGCATCCAAACTGGCTCTGAGACATACCCAAACACACATGGCTCACTTCAGGGTGCTGCCTCGAACCTACTCGCCGCTGAAGTTGCTAAGAGCGGAAATAGGTTGGCCAGACAGGAAGGCATGCACCCAGACCCATGGGAGAACTGAGCATGGACCCCCCCTCAACAACACGACTTGTTTTTTCGATGAGGCTCCTGGTAGACCATTGTGGAGGTTCCATGAGAATGTTTTCGCGGCAGTACAGCGAATGGAATTTCTTCCGCCCCGAAAAGAGGAGAGCAGTTGTTTTGAAAGGGAAACCAAAGGAACGCCACAATTGTTGGCATCCCCTGAACAGGACACACCCCTTTGTTGCTTTTCCTCTCAATGCTTTTGCCCGCATTGCATGTCTCGTTTGCAGCTTTGCCTGATGCTCAGTGATTCCTCTTCGCCTTTGGCTTAACCCTTGGAGCCCTGGTGGATCCCTGATTGGAATACTGGGGAGGTCTCACTTCGCCCTTTCTCTGGGCCATGTTTGTTTGCCCGGCCATATGAGAGCTGGTTTCGGCATCTCGGCATGGCTGAATGGCCTGGGATCTCGTGATCGGCTGAATGTCGGCATGTGGTGTTGCTTGGCTGTTTCTCAGCAGGGAATGGGGGAATGAGCCCTAGGAGCAATTTTTTTGCTGGTTTCATTTGCGGGAAACCCTTGGTTCATTCCCACACCCGGAAGGCCTATCGCAGCAAGTTGTGTCCTTTCAGGTTGAACATATGCTGTGCCGCGTGGAAGGATGTCGAAGGCTTGGAATCAGGGCCCCAAAGTTGGTTTCGAAGGGGGCAATTTCCTGGCTCAGCGAACTGGCCTTTGCTAGTATTGGCCTTCTCGCGGATATCTCAAACATGTTCTGGTTTTTATGGACTGTGGGCGACTCGTGGAAGTAGACTCTACTTGACTCAAGAGGCCTGAAGACTCTTGCTGTTGATTCAAAGTCCCGCCTCGGGTTTTGCTCCTCATCCCAGGACTGGCCTGGGAGAAGGAGCTTGACATGCAGCCACTCGGGTGAATTGGTGGATTTTCATGGAGCCTGTTCTGGGCAACAGCGACTGATGTCCCGCATGAGTCACTTGTTTGGGGATTCCTTACGGAAGCGGACACGGCTTGGATGGTCCCGGCTCGAGTCACGTGTTTGTGGTTTGCTTATGTCATGGAAGTGGACAAGTAGTCTTCCGAAGCACTCTTGTCCACGTTCATGATTGTTGCAAAGAGGATATGTTGCTTTCCAAGAGAATACCGCTCGCAACTATCAAGGTTCTGCTTTGCGTCAGCTAGAAGTCATCACATTTGATTTGCTCCTTTTGAGGAGTGCATGGACCGGCAAACTGAATGCATTTTGGTTGGCCGTTTGGAGATCATGGTTCTATGAGGCATTGCATGATGCGGTTGGAGTTGTCTCGAATAATATATGCTGCGTTTGATTTGTAGTGCTGGATTTGGCTTTGCAAAACAACATTCAGAAAACTTTAGAGCCTCCGGCTCAGTCCGCCGACCTTGTCCTCTCCCTTTTCTCCTTCTTCCTCTCTTCCTTGTCTCCCTTGTGTGTTCTGTCGTCCTCT
>CAUJNA010003450.1:1643474-1683232 GCA_963377175.1 Effrenium voratum | reverse complement strand
AACACACACACAACACACAGACACACAACACCCACACCACACGCACACACAACACACACAACACACACACAACACACACAACACACAGACACACAACACCCACACCACACGCACACAACCACACGACAACACACACAACACACAGACACACAACACCCACACCACACGCACACACAACACACACACAACACACAACACACAGACACACAACACCCACACCACACGCACACACACAACACACACAACACACACACAACACACACAACACACAGACACACAACACCCACACCACACGCACACACAACCACACACACAACACACACAACACACACACACACAACACCCACACCACACGCACACACAACACACACAACACACACACACAACACACACACAACACACAGACACACGCACACACAACACACACAACACACACAACACACACACAACACACACAACACACAGACACACAACACCCACACCACACGCACACACAACCACACACAACACACACAACACACAGACACACAACACCCACACCACACGCACACACACCACACACAACACACACACAACACACACAACACACAGACACACAACACCCACACCACACGCACACACAACCACACACACAACACACACAACACACAGACACACAACACCCACACCACACGCACACACAACACACACACAACACAGACAACACACAGACACACAACACCCACACCACAAGCACACACAACACACACAACACACACACACAACACACACAACACACAGACACACAACACCCACACCACACGCACATATAACCACACACACAACACACACAACACACAGACACACAACACCCACACCACACGCACACACACACACAACACACACAACACACAGACACACAACACCCACACCACACGCACACACAACCACACACACAACACACACAGCACACAGACACACAACACCCACACCACACGCACACACAACACACACACAACACACAGACACACAACACACACAACACACAGACACACAACACCCACACCACACGCACACACAACCACACACACAACACACAGACACACAACACCCACACCACACGCACACACAACCACACACACAAACACACAACACCCACACCACACGCACACACAACAACACACACAACACACACAACACACAGACACACAACACCCACACCACACGCACACACAACCACACACACAACACACACAACACACACAACACACACAACACACACACAACACACACACAACAAACACACACAACACACACTCACACACCACACACACTCAACACAAACACAACACACACACACACAACATACACAACACACACACACAACACACACAACACACAGACACACAACACACAGCACAGAGCACAGAGTATAGGGCACAGAGCACAGAGCACAGAGCACAGATTCTGTGTATCATGCCCTTTGGGTGTTTTCTCGTTGGACTTTCATTGTTCTCAGCTATATTTCCGCGTGGTGCGTCATATGACGCCTATTTTTTGGAGCAGCGTCCAAGGAAAGAGCACCGGCTGCGCCGCGAAGGGCCGCTGAGCTCAGCGAAGGGCGTACTTCGGACTATTGGGGCGGTTTCCCCTCCTCAGTGGTTGGCGGAAATAAATCCCCAACCAATGTTTGGTGTCCACCACAGGGTCGCCACTCAAATTGATTGGCCGTATGTGGTTGTGTCCGAAATACAGGAACCCATAAAACGGATTGCCACCACGAGATTCTTCAACCGGTAGCAGCATGCAACCCGTTTTTTGGCCTCCAATACAAATGGGGTCACACAAATTCAGGCAACCCATAGTTGGTGGTTTGGATGGGATTTGAACCCCTGTTTCTTGTGGAGGGTGGGAAAGCACGCGGGACACCTCCTCACCACCAATCATAACCACTTATCAGAGGGAAGCTGATCATATATGACATAGGCTACTCAGAGCTTGGCTGATCACCAAGACACGGGAAGCTCAGAAGTGCGGAAGCTGCCAGGGGCGGCCACTTGTTCACACTGGCCTTGAACTTTTGACCCCTTGAAACAAAGGCATTTTGTCAAAGAGGGGGTCTGCTCTTTGAGGGCTTTTCCACTTTTTTTATCCCAACAGTTTTCATGTGTATCAAACTAGGGGATCCCACAATTTGGGTGTGGTGTCCCGTTGGTCTCTTTTTTTAACCGCCCCGAGAGGCTTCCCTCACACGGGGTCACACAAATTCAGGCAACCCGTGGTGGTTTGGATTGGCTTGGGGATTTGTTTCCCTGGGACACCACCTCCAAGCCACCAATCCAAATCTAGAGGGAAGATGAGCAAACCACATTTTCAGATTTGAACCCACCCCACAAAAAGGCTACCCCCCCCCCCCAAAAAAAAAAAAAAACACACCTAAAAAACACATTTTGTTCGTAGGCCAGGAGAAAGCGCCGTGGGTTTTTCCTTCGAGGCTCCTGTGGCGTGATCCGGCCTTGGAGGGCCTCGACGAGAACACGAGGAAGTGGGAGGTACTCCAACTCGGCTCCTCGGAGGTCACGCCGCACGTCGCGGCTTCATGGAACCTTTTTTGGCCTGAGCCAGCGGGTTTTCCCCCTGTGCCCTGGTAGTGAAAGCAAGCCGCATGTTTAGGTCACTCGAAAAAGACGGGCACGCAGATGTTGTTCCTTTGTTTTTGGGCTTCACGGATCTTTGAAGCCAATGAAGCACCACCGGAATCAGATGCAAAGGTGGCCACCCTTGTGACATCCATGCCACGCACGACTCCGCGAGGTCAGAAGATGGTTTTATTTGCAGCACGTGGAAAAGCCTCCACACAAGCAGAGACTAAACACGCTGAACAAGTCAAACAAGAGTGGAATGCGACGTATTAAAAGCAAAAGGATATCAGACTGACTTTCCTGCGTGCTGGAGAATACTCTCGATTCCTGCCAAATTCGGGTACTAAGTGTCGCGTTGTTCTGAAAACCGCTCGGTTTTTACAGATTTGTGCAGACTGTGATTCGCAGTTTTACGAGATTTTACGAGCCAAAAGCCAAGCAACAAATGTAAAGTGATATGGGTCTGTCGCTTTTTAGCGTACCTTGGTTTTGTGGTTCTAAAGTGAAACCTGAAGGAAAGCTGTGATTTTGGGGGTCCCCTACAAAATAGGACACACCCGCTTGATTCATAGTGGTTGAAACAATGCAGACGGAATGAAAGGAGATCCGATCGGCAGATCGCCAGCTGATCAACTCGCACATGGCCAAACAAGCACTGCCAAGGCTAGCTTGCCAGTCTGGTAAAGACAATCATCGATATCGGCGTGCACAGTAATCGATATCGGGCGTCTTTTGGTCCATCCTCAGCCAGTGATGTTAAGTAATGCTCCTGATACCTCCACTGGGTAATTTTTGGTGCCGACACGTGTTGCTTTCGGCTTTGTCCGACTTAGCAACCCTTGCAGTGTTGGCCGCTGGAGGCCTTGTACACTGGCAGATGGATCAGGTTTCGCTACTTTGGACTATTTGCAATTCAAGGTGTCCTGTTGCATTTTGCTTGATTGCTATTGGGTTGGATCTTTAGACATTAAAGTTGTTGGGAAAGCAAGGGTTTTCCATCTAACCCACACAAAGTTCAGCTTTTTGCAGAGAGGACAGCAGCAACCAAGTTTGGGGTTGTTTAGTTCGTCATGAGCTTTGCGTGAGACCCGTGGCTGAGGCTTCCAGCAAGTTGAGGACATCTTGGAAGGACGCTCAGCCGAATTTGCATCCGGGTGCGCTGGTTCTTCTCTGCGCATCCGAAGTTTGCTTCTCTTGCGGTTTGAAGCCATCTCAATGCCCCCTGTTTGACCTACTCCTTGCAGTTTAGTCCGGTCATTTCATATTGATACATGCGCTGATATTGATTGGGCACCTTGAGTGGAATTACCCCTGACATCCTGACGCAGTATCCTCATGCATTACCCACATGAAGCATCCCTGCTGCAAAATCAGTGCGCCGTGCCCTAACCTAACAACCGCTCTCTTGGCACACCACCCGCCGTCTCTCACAAACAGCCCGCATCCTGCAAATAAGTTGGTTAGGCCCCAACAAGTTGATTTCTGCCAGCGCCTCGCTCGTGCACCACAAACCAGCATACTGCAAACCAAACTTGTTACCCTATGAAATTAATTTCTCTGATTGCCATCTTGTCCTTCTCAAGCCGCAGCAAATCCCCGCCCCTCCCCTTGCTCCGCTTTATTGGCAGGGGGGCTAAGCTTTCGCCAGCCCAGGCTTTCGGCCCAAATTCACAATTGGATCGAGCACTCTGACCTGAAGCCAGTTGCTCGTTGATTCAACGCGCACAGATTAAGCAGATGAAGTAAGTTGTTGGTTTCTGCAAGTCCTTCCGTTCTGACGCAAAGCAAATATACCATGTGAAGTGCATGTTGTTTATCTTCCCGTTGCAGGCGCAGGAAACGACTTGTGGCCCCTGCGCAAATGCATCAGATACTAACAAGCAGTCGAGCAAGCGCACAAACAAACAAACCAAAGCAAGCAAGCAAGCAAGGAAGCAAGGAAGCAAGGAAGCAAGGAAGCAAGGAAGCAAGGCAACGGAAGGCAAGACAAGGCAAACCAGTAAGCAAACAAGAAGGCAAGCAAGGAAGGAACAGGAAGGAAGCAATCAATCAAGCAAGCTGACGCACAAACACACTAACACACACAAACAAGAAAACACACAAGCAAACACACACACACACACACACAGAGACATTTAACGAACCACCACACACAACAACACAAACCATCTTGCAACGGAAGGTTTCTTTGGCGCTCTGATGCCCAGCATGGACCTTTTTTGAACCAGTCCTTTCAAAGCCACGAACTTCTTGTTTCTCCCAATGGTGGACCGCTTTTAGTTTGCATTTTATTTGCAGGACCAAACGAAACCAGCCATAGGAGATCCCTTTTTGCTAAAAATGGAGAAACCCCAATTAACCAGCCGCGCCCACAGAGCCCCCGTGCGAACGTGAGTGAGTAAACACCATCCCGCCCAGCGGTGCTTGCTTTGAGCAGGTCGTTTTCTCCCCGCTCAAAACAATACGGAGCCGAAGGCATTGGGCTACCAGAACTGGCAGACTACTTTGTGGCGAAAGGCTTTACCTACGGCGCGAAGTTGCGATGGATGACCAGGAAGTTCCTTGCAGCTGGGATCGAGAGTCCAATTTTTATTGACGCTACCCTAACCCGAAAGAACTGAATGCTGTTTGGGAGGCCGACGTACTTGTCCATTTACAGGCAAGAACAACTTTGTGCGGGTTTTTGGCTTTCGAGCGAAGGCAGTGGGAAGGTTGGGCACCCCTGTGCACACGCTGGACTTGCAAGTATGAGTGATATCATTTGCTCAAAAAATGCTCGCATGGCATTTGCTCTGTAGACGGCGCGAGGAACATTGGCAAATGCCTTCCGAGCTTTAAGCATTGAACAAGACCGGGTGACGCCGATTGCCTCGTCCATTTCGGATTTGGCGTTTTTGCCTCGTTGCCTCGTTTTTCTCTTTTGGATTTACGTGGCCCCGGGCCCAGGCGTGTTTCTTTTTCGGATTTCCCCGGGGCTTTCTCGCTCCGCGCTCGCGCCGGGCAATCCCAAGGACACCCACATGACGAGTCTCACGGAGAGCGAGAAGGAGCAGATCCTGGATGCCTGTGCCACCGCAGCCCGGCCTTTGAAGTCGACCGTCCGGCGGAGAATTGGTCCGGAAGTTCCATCCCGGACTTTTTTTCAGTGGAACCCAGGTGGATCAGATCAGACCACGTGTTTGTTGTTTGTTTGTTGTTTTAGACCCACTGGATGTGAGCTTCGGGTGATAAATTCAGCTTGTGCCGTGTGACTCTGTGCGCGTGTTTACTGTGCCATTGTTTTGAATGGAGAATACATATAATTATATATATATGTACACATCTACATATTCTACACACAGAAATGCGCGGAGATATTTGAGCCGCGTTCGAGACTTAAGAAACACATAATGAAATAAGTTAGCAAAATGTGTGGTCTCGCATGTGTAAGGGATGCGAGCGAATATGTTTGCGAACGGGGCTTCAAGGGGCCGATGTTGAAGCCTGGGTTGCTTACTGAACACGATTGTTTGGAGCCTCAATCTGTTTGTAATCTTGAAGGCGCTTCTAAGAGCAGCGCTTTATGTTGCTAACTTATGTTGCTTGCATGAACCATCCGCAAGCGCTCAGCTCCGCGAAAGGGTTACTTGGGCAGTGTGCCAAAAGGGTTGGCGAAGGCAGATAACGAGCACAAAGCAAGGATCCCCCGCACACATTGGGTCAGTGTCCGAATGTCGCGAAGTCAGACTTCTTTGGATGTTGAAAGGCATTGCCGCTTGGAATAGTTTGCGGCTGAAGATGTGTGATGTGGATCAATACCGAGCCCTTTTCTCTCGCTTCTTGCAACTTCATCTGATTGATCACCATGTTTGCCCTTGCTCCTTTCATCAAACTGTTAGTCGGTATGAATGCTACTGTAGTGTTTGCTGCTAAGCTGCTGAGGCGATTTGTTCGGTTCCTGAGCAACAGCGGGGCCCTCCGGGGTCAATCTTGAGGAGTGGATTAGGGGATGGCTTGCTTTGCCGAGGCCTGCCGTGATGAGAACATCCGCCTGTTCCCGTACCGCTACGGCAATCCAGATCTGCTGTTGCTGGCACCTTGCCCTCAAAGTTGGTTCGTGGACACCAACTAGGTTCCCTTTTTGCACGACCCACTGCAGGCTTGCAGTTTGTTTCTGCTGTTTCTGCTATTTCTGCTCTCCCAAATAGCACAGCATGCAGCGGACAAGGGCGATTTGGGGAAGAGATGGTGAAGTCTTGATTCGAATGATTGAATATGCTACATGGTGTGCTTGAAACACGTGTTTTCCGTGCGCTTTGACAATGGAATCGTCGATGCATCAATGGGCTGCCCGAGCCTTTCCCATATATCAACTGACAGGGCATGCCATATGAAAGGGGGCCGGAAAAGCTCTATGTGTGGGAATACAAGGGACATGCCAATACGCGTTTGTCCTTTTAGATCGATAACAATGGTGGTTGTATTTTTGTGGTTTCCCTGTAAAACCAAAAAAGGGGTACCTTGAAAAATATGCCACACCCAGAAAGCTACCCCGCGGGCGTTCATTAGGAGACAGTTGGACATTCACTATAGTAAGCGGTCAACCTTTCTGAGCAATAGCCACCTTGTGAACGGGGTCAAGTGGCCAAAAGCATTCGAGGAGGATGAGGCGTTGGATTTGTTCAGGTTGGCCTCACTGCAATTAGCTTCCACTATGTGTCTTGAATCGGTCGGGCTTGACAGGGATGAGTCAGCCTCAACGGTTGTTGTTTGTTTGCTCTACAGCTACATGGTAATCGGTATGCAATATGAGTCCTGATGAAAGCTGTGACCTGAAGGGCCAGCAGTATGATTCAGTATTCCAGAGGATTCTGATTAGTGGGTACTAGGTGAGCGATCAGAGCCAACGAAAGTCCAAAAGAACAACTTGCTCCCCAAAGTCTACAAAGGTGCGCTCCAAGAATGAAAACCTCAATTCCTTCACAACAGTAACCGAGCCTCCTTTTGAAGTTGGACACTGGACGTTCAGGAATGCCCCAAAGGGCGGGCCTTCCTCTCGGAGAAGCCTCTCGGCAACTTTCATTTCTATCTGCCAGGTCCCTATACAGTCGATGGCAAGTGGTTTAGCCAGGTTGTGTTGTTGTTTCGGTTCCCTCAAACAGTAGCAGGTTCCTTTTCCAACACGGCGAGCAGCTAGGAACTGGTCACTTGGATTGGCTCGGGTAATGTAATATGCTTTTGCTGATCCAAAGAGGTTAGGCCAATGCCTTTTGTGAGCTGCCAGCCACAGTCTGGAGCAGAGAAGACAGCCAGTAGGCTGACCAATCGAAACCCGCTTCCATCATGGTAGTGTCCATCACTCAGGGTGTGGGTCAAAAATAAGCCACAGGGGACCGAAGGTGTTAGTCCATGCTTCCACCTATCAGGGTTCCATTTTGGGTACCTATGTTTGACCCATGTGACTATGCTGACAGAGCCATCGTTTCGCCCCATTCATGCTGCAATGCTGGCCCGTCCTGAAAAGGGCCCTTTTGAAAGGTGACAGGGGAACGTGGGACGGCGTTGTCGCACGGGCGAACATGGCATTGTAGCCGTTTGCATCACGCACAGTGCTTCCGTACTTGGACGCGCACCAATGCTTGAGCTATTCAGTTTGCATTATCACACATGATTGCCCAAGCTGCAAGACACGTCGGTTCATGTGTGTATATGTGAAGATACCATTATTTGCATGCACACGGGGTATGCAAATACAAATGCATGCATGCATCCTTACACATAAGTAGGAACAGAAGCACAGACACAGACGGACGCACACACACAGACACAGACACACAGACACAGACACACACACACACAGACACACACACACAGACACATATATATATATATATATTGCTTGCACAGGCCCAATAAATTCAGGTCACAAGTCATATGACCAAATTACCTCAAATTTCAAGGTTGTAAACCGAGGTCAGATAGTCGCACGCATACGTAGCAAACAACAATAATTTGCTTGTTGAGACAAATGGCGCTTGATAGATGCGTGAATTGACGAGAAGCACCTCGCGCCATGGTTGACCCATGGTGATCTTCCGGCCATCAGCGGGAACATCAAACAAAAAATACGGCTCCAGGAAATCATACGGGCCTCGTACTGCATTTGCTGAAATAATGCTGGTTTATTTTCCCGTATTGGCTTCAAAGGGAATCCACCACTGGACATATGTGTTATTTTCTTCAGGGGACTTCTCCGCAAATGGTGGTGCTTGGTTTGTATTTGGTGGGTTTGAAGATCCTGGAGCTGCATCAGCGCTGGAAACTTGGGCGATGAACAGATCAGTTTTCAGGCCCTTTGGCTCACAGTTTTTTTTGGGATTTGTTTTGTCCTGTCAGATTTGATTGGGAAGGATTGCCACACCTGGCTCAAAGTTCAAGAGCAAGGGATACTGTACGTAGGTGTTAGTTTGTGTCTCCTCTTACCAGGATGCCACTTTGGGTGCCATCTTTGGAGCCGCAGCCATACGTCAGACGCCCATCATGGCTGTGTTTCTTGCGGCAGTTGTTTGACACCGAAGTTCAAGTACTCTTCTTGCCCGGCTCGGATCCTCGGGCTGCCAAGAGCCCATGCGTATATGGGGGGGATGTCATGTTTTTTTTTGGCGGGGGTACCCTTTTGGTTGGGTTGGTTTCAAGGAAGCCAAGAGGAAGGCCATCATTTTGGGGTTCCCCCTAAAGGCACCCCCATATCAAGATAACTTTAATCCATGGGTTTACGCACTTGTCGCTCTGAGTGCAAGGAACCGTTGCCCTGTTCATTGAGCTTTTTGGCAAGTGACATTTTGCCGAGGCTCGAGCAGGGATGGTTTGGCAACATGCGACTGAGACCTGGCAAGAACCCGGGCAAGGGGGATCGCACTGCGAGACCAGACTACTCTGCACTTCTTGATTGAGTTGTTTGCGGCCCCACTTGGCCAAAGCCGACCTTTCGACCTTTTTTTCGCGTCATGAGTCATGACCCCAAAAAAGGTTGGCAACTTAGTTATTTCTGGTTCCTCTGGGAAGGTGTGGATGCTTCTCAGGCACAGCTGCCCGTGGCCCCCTGGACTCGAGACTCAAGGCCCAAGGTACGGAGCAATCCCAACAAAGACCAGAGCAAAAGTCGGGTGAAGAGCTGAGACGAAGTCAGCTTGGCTCCTTGAGGCCTTGAAGCTTGAGCCTTGAGGCCTTGAGGCTCACCAGGGAGGTTTTCAAGGGCGTGCTTATGTTGGGTAAAAAAACATCAACGAATGGGACAGAGACGTGTTTCATATGTTCCGACCTGAGAAGCGTTCCAGGTGTGCATTATTTCATGCCGGAAGAAAAAGCAGTTCGGTGAAAGGCCCATGCCAGACCGAGGGAATAAGAATCTGCAGCTCCCGCAAATTTCGGCAATAAAGGAGTACTAGACCCGACCCATTCCAGCCAGCAAAATTGACTGAGATTCAGTGAGACCTCAAAGCGTCATGTTCTAACTGCAAACTAAACACAGGGTGTAGGGGGGGGTAGTACTAGTACTATAAGGAAGGCCCTGAAGGAAACAGTAAAGGGTAGGAATTTGAGCTTCCCCAAAACCAACACCCAGCTATAATACTCCATTAAAGTTAACGCACGCCAATCATTAAATCTGCGAGAAGCCGTACACAGCAACAATCGAAGCCAGGACTCACCAACACGAAGCCAGGACTCACCAGCACGAAGCAATGCTACCAGACTAATCCAAAAAACAGTACTAATCCAAAAACAAAGAGGTGTGAGGGGACCAAAGAGGACCGAAAACTACTGGGGAGGCCCGGTTCTGACCGCAAATTACTTTTGATGTTTTCTTGAATGACCTCTAGTTTCGTTAAGGGGGTGGGCCCTTGCATCTGCATCCATTGGGTTCGCATTGTCCACCTTGCTTCTGACTGAAGATCGTCAACCTGATCATTGAAAGAGTCGCAGAATCGCACGGCTGCAAGAGATCCAGTGACCCGAGCTTTCGTAGAAAAGTGCAGGGTCTAGAAATCCAAATATCACCCAAATGCCTTCCAGACTTGTATAACTTCGCCAGGCCTTAAACGTTGCACCCCAAGAAGCACAATCCTATCATTGCAAACACGTGTATCTTCCAGGGGTTTGACCGTGCAATCTTCCGATATTTCCGCTTTAGAGTGAGTGTTTGCGGATCCTGCCACGGTCAGCGAAGTTTGGTCCGTACGTTGTTTGATTGGGTCTCCCCACAAGGCCCAAACTCACTGCACCTGCCTCTCAAAGGAAAGACAGCGTCAATGAAACGTCTTGGTATGAGACATTGCTTTTGCAAGAGGTACTGTATCACAGGCCGTGAAGCTTGGGCCAAAAGTATACACAGTGAAGGGTTCTACTGGCTATGTGCACAGCGTGGCTTTGAAGATTGTATTGTTTGCTTTCGGTTCCACACAAAGGCGGCTTGTTCGGGAGAGGCGGGCTGCTCCTGGTTTTCGAATGCTTTCCATGGGGCGGGGGGACTAAGGGGGTGTCTTGTTTCAGTGTTACCCTAGGGGTTGGTTCAAAGGGAATCACCAAGAGAGAGGAACCATCCATTTGTTGGCTTTGGAGACAAAAGCTATGTTTTCGTTGGGCGACCCCTGACATCCTGGTTTTCCTTTTGGCTTCCCCTTTAAACCCCACCCCAAAAGGCTCAGGAGTGGGCGGACTTGAGGCTCTGACGGCCCATTTTCGGGACCTTTGGGACTTTCGGGTGCAGAGAACAAGAGAAAGAAAGATCCCGGTTGGGGGGGAGCGCCAAACAGCAGGCTCAGCGCGGCCCATGAGAAGGACTACCACAAGACACGGTTCCAGATTGCCCCAGCCGCTGCTGGGCTGAACCTTGCGAGGGGAAAACCGGTCCATGGCTCGAGGTTGTAGGAAGCTCAACCCGAGTCCCATGAACGGGCCAAGGGGATCCAAGTTAGATGGGCATCCTGGTAAATTCTTGGTGGTTATATTAAATCCCCATTGTTTGTTTGAAGAGGTGGTTGAATCCCAGCAGAGCCGCTTTGCTTTCCATCCCCAACCGGGGGCTTTTTCTGGGTGTTTGGCAAGGAGTCATGATTTACTTGGATCACTTTTTCGCAACCCATGTCGAGAAGTGAGTCCGGGGCCAGATTGCATAGATAGTGTCATGTAAGTGCCACCCTATTCCAGCAAGGCGGTTCATTTTCCAGTGCATCCTCGCGTAATTATTTCGCGGGTTGCAGGATCTAGTTCCTTCAAGCGGAGTGATCGTCTTGAAGCGTGTGTCTGGCTTTGCTCAAGATCCTTGGATCTCAAGATCCAAGCCAGGATTTTCTGGGCAGAGAGCTCAAAGATTTCACAGGGGTTGTGGGTTTCTGTGCCCGTTGCTCACACACGCACACACACAAACCATGGGCCCTTGTGTCGTTTTCAAGCTGCGTTTTGTTTGGCCCTGGCTGTGACCACTTGATGAATATGGAAGGTGAAACCGATTGGTTGGGCATCACGGGCTTGGACATATATGACACCTTGCGAATGCTTGCTTTTAGCATGAATCGAGCTAAGACAAGTAAACCCACCCCTTCGAAGAGCCTACAAGCAGTTGCAGCCTGGGTTTCGTTGGTTTCAGAGTACTTGAGAGGGCAGCCAAGTGTTGGCAGTGTCCAGAAAGTCCGTTGCTCGGTGCTTGACTGACCAGGCGGGTCTTGCTTTTTGAGCAGTTTCCAATGTCGGTGTTGGAAATCGTGTGGAGCTTTGCTGCTTTGAGCACATGTTTCTTCGGGTTTCTCATTTGTGGGGTCCCTAACACAGATGCCGGATGTGAAAGAACGCACTTATGGCGGAGTGGGTGTCTGTCTTGTGGGATGGTAGGCAGAATGGGTCACATAGGCTGCCCGCACTGCAGGACTATAATTCCATCGAGGACTTTGATGCCTGGGCAGCTAATCGCAAGAGCTGGATATGGATGACCGGATCAGCCACAGTTCGCTCAAAGAGGCAAGTTCATACTTTGAATCAGGCATGGGTAAATGTCAAACCTTCGTGTGCTGCCTGACGGATGGAGACGTGAGGCTATGTTTGAAGCTGTGTTGGGCTTGCTTACTCTTGTGTAAGTAACATCATAAGCAAAAGAAGCATCTTCTTGTGTACAGGCATTTCATCAATCTGCCTTGGCGCCGTCGACCCAACTCAAACACTTCAAAGATTCCAAAGTTTGAAGGCTTCTTTAGCTTTGCTCCAGAAGACTTGTACAAGTGGTGTCCAAGAAGCCATACCCCTTTTGACCCAATAATAGTGTGTGAAGTGCAGCCAGGAAGCCAGTTTCGATAGCCCCCGTAACATGTATGACTCTCAAAGACTGCAGGCTTCGGGGTGTTTCACCCTTCAAAAGATATGATCGCTTTACTTAAGTGCAAATTTGGCTCGACATTGAATTGCGGCTGCGGGTCAACTTTGTTTTTTCTTGCAGATGAGCTTGTGTTTTTCGAGGGTCCCATTTTTGGGGATGGTCTATACAGAAACAAATTGCAACCAACCAACGATGGATGTATTTCAACATATACCCATACTTCCAAGATACACAGGCCGTGTGGCGCTAGAGGTGATTCCGCTTGAAGTATCCCGGTTTTGCACAGTGTAAGGCCTGAACACGCCACTGCTTGACCATGGCTTCAGCGCATGGCCTTGCCCTGCTTTTGTTGACCAATGAATATGCCTACGTATGTATGTGTCATATATGCCTACGTATGTATGTATCATATATATATATACATAGAAATATAATACATAGAAATATATATATATATACATATATATATATATACATCTCCCGACCGACGGGCCGACTTGCAGGCGAGTTTTTGTCTAGGCGCCGTGTGTTTCCAGCAAACGCAGGCCCTCTTCGAAGCCCTATTTCAAGAGCTGTTCTCAGCCGAATGATCTGCCAGGACATGCACTGGGGTTTCCTTTTCAGGATGAGTGTACTTAAACCATCACAGGCGCATGTTGATGCCTGGCACATCAGGCGCATATTGCCAAATATTGCCAGAAGCGCATGTTGATGCCTCCGCAGCCATGACTCCCCGCCAATTGCGCAAAGAGAAGCAGCTTCATTTGTGTCCATGTCCGCTCGATCATGCCAGTGGTTATATCAATGGACGGGGTTCTTATCGTTTTGCAGGCATCAGTGCTGAGCCACTGCACTTGACCGGGAGTTCTTTTCACATGGCAGGCGTTTGCGCAGGCCTGAGCAAGTGCACTTCAGCAGGGGTCCTTATCATTTGGCAGGCGTGTGCACAGTACTGAGCGAGTGCTGGAGCAGGGTTTCTTTTAATTTGGCAGGCGTGCGCGCAGCGCTGATAGGGTGCGCTTGAGCGGGGATTCTTATCACTATGCGGGCTTGCGTAATGCTGTTTCTGCTCGTCGAGGTATTCATAAACTTATATAAGCACATTTGCATGTATGCCTGCGGTGTAGTCATGTGCCTACATCTATACATGTGGGCGCCGATGTTTCGATATCCCGGCATCGAGTCAGCGCCTGTTTTGTCGGCATGACCTCCGAAAATGACACTGATATGCTGCCAGTGTGTGTGACAACTCGTGTTCCAATATTTGACACTGGGTGCTACATAGCCCATTTTAACACTCGCGGATGCCCAAGCCCTGGCCAAGGATCCGACACGCCCTGATCGGTGTACCTTGTGTCCATTGAAACCGCCCGGTGTCTGGGGGCTCTCATTTTGCACCATTTGGTTATGGGTCAAACTTAAACCACCGGGGGACCGGTTTTAGTCCTGTTTGCATTTACCAGGGTTCCATTTTGGGGGTAACCGTACTTTTGACCCGCACCAATTTCAAGGGTCAACAAACATCAGTGGGCATAGCTGCAGAGGCCACATGGGCACGGGCCCATGCCCGCGCATCTAAGGCATTGGGTTTGGACTCAGCTGGTCGGGCCTTCTTATTCCCGCTCTCCGATAAGGCGCGTTTTTCTTTGCAAGTTAGGTCCAAGAAGTTAGTTCCTCGTTGCCAGTGGCACTCTTCGGCCCGTTGTGTTTGCATAAACCAACCAAGAAGGGGTGGCTTTCTTGTCTATTGGCCACTCTTGAGTGCACTTCATGGAACATCGCCGGTCTTTCATTTTAGAATCCCCCGGGGTGGTTTGGAGGTCGCGGAAGCCTTCTCGGATAGGAACAGGCAGCCCTCAAGATGCTTCTTCCCGAGCTGTTTCAATGTTGGTTGTTGAAACGGGTTTTGGATCCCCCTTGATTTTTTCCTACAGAATGGGAGGGGTTGACATCGCTAACGGTTTCCTGGATTGTGAAGGGGGGTCACGCCTCACGTCGGGTGCACACATTATGTAGCAAAACCATTTTGTAGAGATGATTTGTTTGGTCTACAAAATGAGTTGCTACAAAGTCCATTCATTTTGCAGAGGCTGCATGTGTTTTGTTTTCTTGGCACGGTGGATTGAATGGGATTGTATTGAGTTGAATGAATTTGTTTGTTAACCACATTTTCCCCATAGAATGGGCGTCCAGCCCATCTGGAACACTAGTAGGATTGAGAGCCAACTCGCCCACTGGCCGCCATTGACGTAGATCCCTACGTGAAGCCCCTCATTTTGTAGTGACCACTTTGTTACAACAAAAAAAAAACACCTTGCAAAATTCAGGGACCCATTTTGTAGAAAGTTTTGTCTGCACCCGCCGTCAGTCTGTAGACATGTTTTGCAAACTGCCAGTTTTATGCTACAGAATGGGTGTTCCAATCTTATTCCCTAAATTTCAAGGGGGATGGTTTTGGGCCAGACTTGCGCATCACCAGTCGCGGAGGAAACGTGCGCAATCTGATTGAAGCTAGTCCGGCATATGCCTGCATGTGAGAAGCGCTATCCAGCTGGTGCGCTTCGTCTTTCGATTTGTCAAAGGCTCGCGCAGAAGTTGAATTATTTTACAGAACAAGTTGGTGAGTTGACCTTAAGTATCTTTAAGTGCAAGGCACTTGCCGGGTGTCCAATCAAACAAGTATGGGACCCTTCAATCTGATCAATTTTGTTGGTTTCCCTTTGTTCAACGTGCTTCAGTGCGAAGCATGAACCATGAGAGCGTGCGCAGGTGCCGCCTTGCATCCGCCACTGGGTGGAAGTTGAGAGGCCAGAGACAACTTGCAAAAAAAAAAAAAAACATCAAAAGCCGAGTGAAGATTTGGGCGTGGATCAAATTGAAACAGCTGGGGTTACGCAGGGTTCAGTCTTTGTTCTCAAAAGCCAGGTGCCATTTTGGGTATTATTGTTTGAGCCACTGCCATTTTAACCTGCCAAGTTGCTACGAGGCTTGGCAAGAGAGACTATTCAACCAGAAATCGGGTGAGCATTCATTGGACAGATTCCCAGTGTGGATAGGTGAGGGGACCTCGCAGCCTGTTGATTGGAGTATGAGAGGCTCTGGCTTCAAAGGCGAAGGAGCAGATGGCTTCAGTTGCTTCATTCGAAGGCTCCAAGCAACCGACTGGCCACATGAAAGTTGACCATGGCAAAGGGCTGTTCCGTCCCCCACTTCAAGGCCTTTTGGGTTGACTTAGTTTGGTACGCTCGTCACCTTGACGGTTTCTGAGCTGAAGAGACATTTGGCGAATCAGTTCTGTGAAGCACACGACGGGATCACGCAGGGGGTTGCTTGCGTAGTTGAGGAATCAGGTCACTGGCGCGAGGTGGCATCTCCTGGAGGGCATTGGCTTTTGCGTGATTTGGAAATTCGGGGATGCACAAACAGTGGAGAGTGGGGTTTGGTTCACCTACCAATCAAGCATTCAGCATGTGAACACTCAATTATTGTGATCATGAGGACCAACTCCAAAAAGGACTCCCATTTTGAGAACCAACATGTTGTTTTCGGGTTTTGAGTCCTGATTCCCCCCAAAGGGTGCGGGGGGTGCCAACTCTAAAGACACGTTCCGAGGCAATCCCAAGCTGCACAGCCTCACCGCGCTGGATATTGCCATGGACTGGAGTCGTGGCGATTCGATCGGGCGATTCGGGGAATGAGGAAATGGGTTCGACTCGTTTCTTTTCAGCGGCCTTTGCCGTTTCAGGTCGGTTTGACGGCAAACCTTTTTCAGAAAGCCGAAGCTATGTTGGGGTCCACCTATTTTGGCAAATAATGGAAGTTTGATTCCCAAACCCCGGTCGGATACTGAGACATATTGCCCACCTCACGCGATCAAGGGTGCTGTGTTTTTTTTTTTTTCTCTCGCTCTCTCTCTCTCTTTCTCTTTCGCTCTCTCCCTCTCTCTCTGTCTTTTCTCTCTCGCTCTCTCCCTCTCGCTCTGTACTTGAGCAAAGCCAAAGCGCTGACATGAAAGGCGCCAGTGTGCAACATTCACTCAGCAACAGAAGAAGACGCCATCGCCCGTGAACGAGCATGACGTGGTCAAAGTTAGGAACTGCACACCCAGTTGACTACAAGAGCAGCAAGTTGAACATGCAGAGGCCTAGTGAGGTGCTACCGTCGCCAGGCCAAGGTGAGCAGTAGCCGCTAAAGGCTTAAGGTACACCTGACACCAATGGGTGAAGCCGCGGGAGGTGTTGGTTGATTCCCGTCACACAGCCTTCCGGACCATTCACTCCGCACTTTTCTGTTGGATGGTTTGCCCTGAAATCAATGCCGGAAGGAACGGGGCTCCGTGCCGTGGCCTGTTGCGGAGGGGTGAGAGGGAAGCTCATGATCCTTTCTTGGCAAGCGAAATGTGCTAAGGACGACATTGCGATCGGTATCTGCCGGCATGGATGCAAAGCTGTGCTTCTACGACTGGAAGATGCCCGGACTTAGTTGAGCACCGCACCGCCATGTTGAAGTTCCCAAGCTTACTGAGATCTCACAGAGAGACTGCGGTCATGCTTCAAAAAGCTGCTGTGACTGTCTAGATCACACATATATGATTTGGTACGATGTTGCGACATTGCTTGGAAGCTTGGCCGCTTGGGCATTGTGACTTGTAGACACTCGGAAATCCTTCTGATTCTGTACTGCAGCACCATCTCAGAGACAGACATGTCCATAGCAACATTTGCCAGCCCCTTTTGACAAGTTTGAAAAGGCAGATAAGTACTCCTTTCAATTTGGAGACCCTCATTTGAAAGAGGGGGGGCATTAAGTTGAAGCCTTCAAAGGAAGAGCCATTGACCTTTGGGGGGGCATGGGCCTGGTTCAAGCATGCGGCATTCGCTTGTTTTGAGCTTATATTTTGGCAAAGATTACGTGCTGGATCTGGTTTGCTTCAATTTGGTTCTTGTTCATTTAGATGCGAATTGTTGAAAGGAAAGGAGCGTGAAACTAGCCACTTCCAGACCGTCCCGTATTTGTTGCCCTCCACTTGTTGGTCTACATTTAGACGTGCGGTTGCGACAGAGCTGTGTTTCATCTCCAAACAATACCCGGCGGATGGGTGGCGACCCGGTTTTCCCTGCAAAAGTGTGTGTGTGTGCGTTTGTTTTCTGGACCCGTTGATCTCCATGCAACACGTTACCATTTTGGCTCAAGGCCTGTCATGTCACACCTCAGTTGTACATAGCTCACTGAGCCATTGCATCCGTGATACAAAGGTGCTGGCGGACCACTTTCAGGATAAACCACAACACACTGTTTACCAGGGCTTATCCAGTATCAATCCATCAGTATTGACACTTGGAACTCTCCGGAATAGATCCGGGGCCACCACATAAAGACCCTCTACTACCACAAGGTATCGGTTCCCTCCGGGGATAAGATACCCCTGGCAGCGGGCCTCAGTTTGTGGGAGCGGAGCGGGCTTTCCGCAAGAGATCCAAACAAGATGTCATCCGATGGAGAAGGCTTCATGGAAGCCTATTCAAGCGCAGGCCGATCCCATGGCTTCACTGAAGAGAGACGCTCAACTTATCGATGACCGCCAAACAGCCGCCATCGCACGAAGGAAAAATCAGCTGGCTTAGATGCGAAGAACTCGTAGATGATTGGGTGACCTTCACAGTTCACAACAATCGAAGCATCCAAGAGAGGACCACTCCTCAAGAGCAGGCTCATCGGAGACGCTCACATGTACAAGGCAGTCCTCCAGAATGACCTATCCTGAAGAAGGAGTCAACTATTTCAAGAACACACTGAAGAAGTTCTTCCTGAAGGGCTCGACAAACGTGTACATATACAGACTTCTCAGTTTCTTCAATCACAGAAGTCAGAACACCGAGTTCCTCACATTCACATCAAGTTTTCAACTTCTTTTGATGAGATTGAAGGCAGCCTGGATGGACTTGATGCCTCGGCACAGTCACCAGAGTTCATAGTATCAGTACAAGATGCTAGTGCAAGAAGAATGGCCGCGCATCAGCAAGCCGCCGGTGTCAGAGCCACACCTCCAGATCTGCTGTCCATAGACAATCCAGAAGTTCTCAGGCAGTACCTCAACGGCATGCAGACAAGACACAAGGACGCATTTCCCCTCAGCGACAATCTCATTGCGCAATTTTTCATCATCCAGAGTCAGTTGTCAGACCAGCAGAGAGAAAGACTGATCAGCGCAATGTCTTTGAGAAACATCTCGCTCGAGAATTACACCCGCGAGATGATGAAGACTCAGTACCACGATCTTCATCCCAACGAGAACATCCATCCAAGATCCATCCATCCGGCCTCCAGGAGGAAATCGGAGTAACACCTTCTACATCCTAGAACAAGGGGAGTATGGAGGCGAAGAATGTTTCTGGGTGGAAGACGAAGATGGAGCTGAAGGATTCATGGCTAACAATGATGAAGAGACTTTCTGGGTTTTGGAGGAGACTGATGCGTTCATTGCAAGAAAGGTGTCTGGGCAAAATTTCAGATTCAAGAAGAGAAAAGGAAAATCAGGAAGCAAAAAGGGGAGTCACCAACGAGGTGGCTTCAAACCTTTCAGAAAAAGTGGTTCCGGCGGGAAGGCCAATATGGCCAACAAAAATCAGGATCCCTACGACCAGGCATATTGCGGAAAAGGCAAAGGAAATGCATGAAGAAGCCTGCCTACGGGCTGAATGATGCACCACGCAGATGGTGGAACATCCTAGATTCGGCACTCCGTTCATACGGACTAGTGCCAACACGAGCAGATCCTTGTACATATGTTTACTACGGTAAACAGCTTCCGAAATCAACACCGGCCAGCGACAAGAAATCATCCAACGCATTCGATTTAGAAGGCGCAGTTGGTTACCTTATGGATCCTGTTTCCGGCAACGACGCCAAGAACCGACAAGCTCATGAAGCTCTATCTCTTCATGTTGTGGGTCTTCCTATGACCGGCGATGATGTGTTTGAGAAGGAGATCATGGGACGACTTCGTAAGAATTTCCAAGTTGGCTCCGAAGATAAGAATGATTGTCTTTTCGTGGGACAACACATCCATTGGAAGCATGACGACAAGCACGGTTGGTACATTAATGTTCACCAGAACATTGCCATTGACGAACTTCAGGAGATTGCATTCGACAAGAAGTTGAAAGATGACACTCCACTCAGGCCACAGATGCACACTGCGTACAGAAGTGTTCTAGGTCAGATCAATTGCCTACAATCGCGGACACAATTCCAGACTGGTTACCAATTCTCCAGGTGCGCATCCAAGGCAGCATCACAGACCATTGAGTACGTTCGCGCCATCAACAAAACAGTCAGAACCATCAAGAGCATCCCTCTTAGCATGAGATTCTGGCCCCTTTCATGGGAAGACACGCATAGTTGGCTATCCAGACGCATCCTACCGCAACAATGGAGACAAGTCATCCCAACGTGCACATGTTATCTTTCTAGCAGAGGAACGAGATCTCCGACGAGGTGCATCGAACTCGAGAGGTTCACTGGTTGATTACGAGACGCATAAGATCACCGCTACAACCATGCCCACAACTGTTGCAGAATTTCATGGACTCATGCGTTGTTACGGTTCATCTTTGTTTCTTCGCGGTTGCAGCGGTTTCTGGTCAGACATTACAGGCGAAATTGCCGATGTTCACACTCGGACTGCTGCAAACAATTTGGTTACGACAGCGTCAAAGACCCATCAACCAGAACAGAAAGAAACCATGCGCTTGATTCAAAGGTTGCGAAAGGAAAGTAATAGTGGACATGTGACAGATGGCCTAGCCGATTCGCTGACGAAACACTCAGCAAAGCCAGACGAGCTCATCAAGGCCGTCCTTACAGGCAATCTATTGAATGCCGATGCACATCCGCCATTCCGTACCATGTTGCAGAACAAGGCATTCCTGGTTGAGTGGCCCGCACACAACACAAAGCACGGACCCGACATCTCTGTTTTCGCAGGAGTCGGTATAGCAGAATCCATGTTTGCTTATTGGGGAACCTGGGCGTGACCAACATGTCCACAGAATTTGACGCATGCATTTTCTTTTTGACTTCTCAATTCCTCAATGCCGTGTTTTTTTGCACTCAGCCATTCTTGAAACTCAAGAAATATGTGTCTGCATCCGCAGCCGATTGGTTTGCAATATCCCGACCAATTCGATCTTGTATGTACAATACCTGTCAGTGTCGACATGCCATGTCTCAGCAATATTTTCGGACTGGCTCCTCCGAAGTCACCGACTCCGAGGCCTGCGTCGAAGAGACGGGCATCACCATCGAGGGTTCTCCTGTCCATGATGAACAAGAAGAACTTGACAACATTCCCATGGAGCAGATGAACTATGAAAATCCTGCCATCCAACGCTCAGATGTCGACATGGGCCAGGCCGATTACGATCGAGAATCCGACTCTACGGCGCAAGAATCCAACACAGAGGAAGAAGAGAAGAGGAAAGAGCAACTCCCCGGAGAAAGCTCTCAGCCAAAGCAGAAGGCCATGCCAAGAATCCACCGGCGCTGAAATTGACACCGAAGATCAAGGCATCGCCTCAGGGCGCCATCGCCGAGGAGACAGAGTCCGACAACCGGGACGGGCACCATTGTCCAGAAGGCCAACAATGAAGGCTCCACCTCCATCCATCGATCAATCAAAATGGATCACATCGAACAAACCTGAGAGGATGACTCTTGAAGGAATCCGATCATCCTGATCCATTTTGGCACAGCAAATCCAGGGCTACTACCAGGAATGCTCCACCATTCTTGAACACAAACCGAATTTCCACTTCGTTCCAGAACACGAGAGAGACCAGGGAGACAAGGTTTTCTGGCTAAAGGCGCGATTCGATGCTTGGTGGGCTCCTACATTCCAAGGATATGGGCAACACACAGAGAGTGACTACATGGACTATATCAAGAAGATCTACAGCATTTGCTGCCATGCCAATACAGATCCGGAGGATTACGGATCAGATATCATGCCAATGGTATGTCACAACCGACAGATCGACATGAGAAGAACCATCATAAATGCAGAACCAATTTGCAGGTACTTCTCCATTGATGAGTCCCAGGCACAACAGATCGTCCACTTCATCCTCTGGAGAGTAGAGAGATTGAGCAGATTGTTCTCCCGATGTCTGCGACGCGATCCCAAGGAGAGAAGCACCCGTGAGCTCAAGAAAGAGATCCAAGTCAATCCTGATGAATCCTGCGAGCTCTACGAGGCATTGCGCGGCATCCATGCAAAGCATTTCCTGGGAAACAAGCCCTCATTTTCCTGATGACTATGTTTCCGAAATATGGGAAATTCAGATTTGAAATCGCATTGGTGTTTCCAGACTTTGACGGAACATGTCAAGAACGAGAACAATAAGGCGCCATTGTACCCAAGAACAGGTGGATTGACAACCTCACATCCCAAGCAGCGTGCGACGCTCTCCGAAGTGATGGAACAGCATTCTACAACGACAAGGAAATGGAGCTGTATGTGCGACGCTGCAATGGTCACTCACGTCCCGTTGAGCGTCGAACCCATGGGACGACCACTACACACCGAGAAGCAAGTTTACCGACAGCAAGAACCGGACTATGATCTCCCGTCATCAACATTCACGAGCGCATCTATTTCCCCAGATCCAACAAGCAACGCGCGGACTACGGCATCACTCAGCCGAAATATGGGATGCGAAGACCGGCGCCGGACTCCGTGGAACAGAATAGAAAGAGCAGGCCGTTCAGCAAGAAGCCGATCACATTCATGCCCCATGCTACTTACAACGACCAGATATACAGCATTCTGGAGCAGGGAATTAAGCCGGGGAAGAGCTCGACCCCACGGGGAAGAATACATGTCCATCTTGCGAGCATTGACGACGTGATCCTGGACGATGAGCCATCCAAAGCAGCATTGACACATGCGCCTGGAGGACGAGACGCGCTGTTGATCCTTGGCTTCCTCAAGAACAACCGCCCAGGCATCAGGCTCACCGAGGAACGCACTGCATTTTCCGAAGATACCATCTGGACAAAAGAGGCAGTATGTGAGCAAGAGTTCGCGCAGGATCTCTTCAACCATGTCATTGCCAACAAATCAGACAAGGACCAATCTCAGAAGAGCACATCCACCGAGACCAAGAAAAGACGGCATTTTACTGACAGGGATGATGATGACGAGCCAGGAATGGAACCCGCCAGGGAAAGAGTCGTCAAACACAGGGTCACGATGGAGAACCTCATTCCTGACAATCTCACCGAGTTCAACGAGGAAATCCAGCAGGTCTATCTCGACCGCGAAATGAGTAAAACTGAAGCAGAAGAAGAACTCAATATTAGCAAGGAAAGCTTCAAGGACTTCATGCAAAGGTATGAAAAGAATCCTCAGAAGGTTCACAAGGACCTCAACCATTGTGAGATTGATTCCCTGAGACACGTCGATCCTGACGATCATGTTGATGAAGAAGTGTTCTACTTTCGCCACAGCAGCAACAAGCCATCCATGGATTCGCACAGAGCTGCACAACCGGCATCCAAGCTTGGACTGAAATCTTTGAGGACGCAAGACGATCCCAATGTGATCAAGGCATACACGGATATCCCCGGATCCTTGATGCAAGCAACTGAGGGCCCGCGATGGACAAGTTCCAGGCTCGAGATTGAACATACTCACGAGGAACCCTAAGTTGGAGAACAGCATGCCCATGCGAGACCGACCGATCACACGGATGCTGCTGCACAACAGTGCTCGCATCATATGCCTCAACGAAGCGGACGCATTTCTCGATCCTCAAGACGAAAAATGCAAGGAGCCCATTCGCTTGTTCATCAACTCAGGATACAAGGGCATTGTGATCAAGTCATTGTGATCAAGTCATGGTCTGCTAGACCCATCGCATGTTTTGTCCGTCGCAATAAGCGCGCCAGAGTTAAACTTTTGGCAAGCTACATCTCAACGAGATCCCAGAATTGGGGAACACTTTCGGAATGTTTAGATGTTTCTTTGGCACCGAGATCGATTGCATAGATCCGCAATACGCTTATGCATGCCTGTACCCCCCCCCTTAAGGTAGTTAGGTCCTATCCCTAGGGTGGCTAGGAAGTGGATATAGCAACATTTTCCCGCTGAACCTAAGAGACCCCTTGATTTTGATCGGACATTCGAGCTGCGTTACTTTGCTGCGTCCCCCTAACCTGCGGAAATCATAGGAGATTCGAATTGTTTTTTCTGAAAGTGCTGCGTCGACTAAGCTTTCCGCAAACATGCTTCCTCAAGCAGACCGTACGGCTTTGTCTAGGGCTTCCCTAGGGCTTCCCTAGGGCTTCTCCAAGGTTTCCAGCTAAGGCCTCCCTGAGGCCTCCCTAAGGCCTCCCCAAGGGCTTCCCTAAGGCTTCCCTAAGGCTTCCCTAAGGCTTCCCTAAGGCTTCCTTAAGGCTTCCCTAAGGCTTCCGTAAGGCTTCCCAAGGCTTCTTTAAC
Source organism: Effrenium voratum (assembly GCA_963377175.1). Classification (NCBI taxonomy): domain Eukaryota; class Dinophyceae; order Suessiales; family Symbiodiniaceae; genus Effrenium; species Effrenium voratum. Next base: position 1,658,766 of record CAUJNA010003450.1, on the reverse strand, counting down.
CTAATTTGCAGGTTCGGTATTTCTTGTCAGTGTTCCCGCCATGCGCAGGGCGAACCCGCCATGCGCAGGGCGAATGTCAGGCCAAGCTTCCCCAAGGCGTCCCCAAGGCTTCCGCAAGGCTTCCGCAAGGCTTCCTAAGCCTCCCCTGCAATAGAAGCCCTTTAAGCTTAAGGGGGGGGGTAAAGGAGGGGGGGTACGGGCTCCATAATACGATACGCCAACCTTCGACTGCCTGGCGACGACAGGTCCTCATAACTCCAAGGAGAACTTCAAGCATTTCGTCGGCGAGAGACCGCCACCACGAACTTCCATCCAGACCTACGGGCGCAACAAGGAAATTAGGGTGATCCAGATCGACCAGAGTAACGAATTCCGAGGAGCACTTCCGAGATCATCCGAGACTCCGAACACGGACTACGACAGCCGGACTTCCATATGCTACCATTGGGGTCTTCCACATCCATCCGAACATTACGCATGGAGCAGCAAGAGAGCCACTCGTGACCATGTACCAATGCGATGCAATCACTGGCGATGCAAACAAATCCGCCAACACTTGCAGCCGATTGCAGTGGGTTTACAATCCGGAATTTGGACTGATCAACCACATCATGCAGACATACCACACGTGGAGTACGACAAGAGGAATGCCCATCGAAGAAAAATGGATTATGCCATGGCTACATCCTGCACGATGAAGGCAATCGTACGTCACCATCTTTACATGAAGACTGGTTCTTGATGTGATCGAACATTCCCGGACTGCATGATGACGTTTGTATTTGGATGGGGAAAGACCGACATCCAAAATCGCTTTCGATTATCTGAGTATGAGTCCATGACCGAAGAGGAAAAGAAGAAAATGAAAGACGAGACCACGCTGATCATTTCCGATTGCCAGGTGACCTCAGCTGAGCGCTTCAAACACATCACCAATGAGATGTTTTTTGAATGGCCCATGTGATGCAGATTCGCACAGCCCGCTCATGGTTTACATTCGAAGCCGATCCGAGAGCAAAGAACGAGACACCCAGAGAGCTAAGGAGTACAACCAGAAGAAGAAGGATAATTCCTGGGGAAGCTCATCGATCAACCTGGATGGAAAAGCTATGGTTCCTCGACTTGGTACGACTATGGCCGCTTACTACAGCCAATCAGAAACCTGCAACCATCTGTGGAAGCGATGAAAGGTTTTGAGAAGCTCGCCATCAGCAAGACTATTCTGTGAGAGGTCAATAGCTTCACAATGATCCTGCGTGTACATAGCATTGCACATCATCGTTTGAAACAATTAGGTATCCGCAATGAGTACAGAGTTTTCTTTTCCTTTTGCCACTTTAGCAACCTGCCAGTTCGTCAGGTAGTTGCAAAGAACCACACCACATGGCCAATTTCATGATCAGGGCGTGCCCTATTTAGTTTGAAGAGGATCCTTTTTACGTATTTCTTTCAATCGCCGGGGGATCTCCAGTGCTACGTGGTGCGCCCGTCCGTTCTGCGCGTTCTGTCAGGAAGGACCAGCGCACGCACGACATCGCTCTCACCAAGCTGGTGGGCCGAGAAGTTGATCTGTGATGATGTGGGTCTGTTTTTGATTGGGCAACCCGTTTTTGGTGGGTCAGAGGAAAGAAAAGACAACCACCATTTTAGGGAGGTCGACCGAGAAGATACACCCATGTTCCTGAATTTTGCTCAGGAGATGGTACAGGGTGAACTTACAGCTCCTTAGCCTTGCTTAGACTGGTCATACCCATGGGGGTAGGGGTGAAGACCTTTTTACCAGTTGTTGTCGACCTTGTGCCTCATCCTTGTGCTTTATTGCCGCCCTCCGTGGTTCTTTTTTGTTGTTGAGTGCGTTTTGCGTATTTGCTCAACTGCATCCTGGGCCGCATTGTGCCAATGTGTTTTTTTTGTTTTTCCTTTCTCTCTCTCGCTCTCTCGCTCGCTCTTTGTCTCTCTCCCTCTCTCTCTCTCTCTGTTTCTCTGTTTCTCTTTGTCTCTCTCTATTCCTATCTTCCTTTGCGTCTCTCTCTCTCTCTCTCTCTCTCTCTCTCTTTCTCTTTCTCTTTCTCTTTCTCTTTATCTTTCTCTTTCTCTCTCTCTCTCTCTCTTCTTGACATAATTACATGTTGGGTGTGGCATTGACAACTCTAATTTGAACATTTTCACAGCACTAGAGACGTCACAATCCGTCAAGGAAACGGTTTGGAGCCTCAGTGGCCTGTTTCAGTGTTTAGCGCTTCGGTTACGTCTCCTGTATTGGAGAAGCGCATTCTGCGGACAGGTACTCTGTTGTTCTGAGTTGCGGCGATCTTTATCTGGAGGCTCCGACACGTAACATCAATCAACCGCTCCTTAGGTGGCTAACACGCTATTCGGGTGGTTCACTGTCCTTCTCTGGAGCCATGCTTGACTTCCTTGATGATCCTAGATCATGGAGCACGGAGACTGCCTATGCAAAGCATGAAAAGCTGCAACACAGCTTTGCAAGCTCAGACAGTTCTGATGCCTCGTTATTTTCCACATTCTTTATAGGTCCGGCTCACCTTGATGCTTCATGTTGCAACCGTGCCCCCTGTTTTGGCGATGGGTTTCCTTGTTTGTCAACCAAGCAACAAGCATTTATGTTTTCATTGCCAGGCAAGCACTTCATGTCATCGCATCGTGGCCTTGCTTGCCTGTCGTTTCTTTGCCAGGCCGGCAGTGGAAAAGCGGACGAATGCTTTACTGCTGTGGATGTCGAGTTTGAGATGGCTCTTTGCCTGCAATGGCCCGGTTTCTTGATTTGTTTCTTACGCAAAAGCATCAGGAGTGCGCCCTACAGGACATGGTTGAAAGCTTGGTGCAAGCAGATCTTCGCTCCTCTGACATTTGATGTGAAAGTGTTACTCTCTTTCATATAACATTCTTGCCCGCAATGCCAATTTGTCAAATTTCAGACACCTTTGGTAGTTACTGGCCTGTTTGAGCGGCTTAGCCTGCTACCTTTAGGCAATCTGAATCAGCAGAGTTTGCGACAGAACCAACGCTTTGAGGCTGCAAAGTGGCTGTTCCATCCATAAGATTCGTCGAAGCAATCAGGAAAAGGCCATGCAGCAGCTGTAGGTGGTACTGCTGCGATAGTTGTTGTTGGTGCAATGTCATTTGGAAATGTACAAGCCACCATGGATAATGTACCAAAGAGAGTTCTCTGAATGTGGTAACACCTTTGACTCTTCCGGTTTGTCTTACGGGACATACATTTGTGGTGATGCCTTCTATGACGTTCTCATACGGAGCTTGCCAGAGGATGGTCATCGTGCAATGTAAGCTGACTTGCATCAAGTTGGAGCTATACGTGTGTGGCAATGGTGCGCATCACATTGAACGAAATTAACGCTTGGAACCCGTGCTAGCTCGGTGTTTGTGTTGCAGGGGCAGTTGTTGCAGGCAGTTTCTGGGCCTTAACTGTTTCTGGGGCTTAACTGGCAAAACAGGCAAGTGCCTGCCTGATTATCTTCACAGAGAGCTTCAAGCTGCCGGGTTGATTGAATGGCCTGTACAAATACATATATATATATATATATATACATGTCGGGCCCGAACGGTGCAAGCAGCGCTTGGCAGTTGCCAGACTCATAGCATTCGCCCCTGCAATAGCTGGCGGCTTTTGCGTCTAGCCTTGACCTTTGCATGGTAACTGGCGGCATTGGGGACCTTCATTTGGGAAGTTGGTGTCATGTTGGTCCAAACACACTTCAAGAGGGTTGCTTGGCTTCACTGCAATAAACGTTCTAAAGCCTTGTACCACTCTGCTGAAAAAGGGCTGAAGTTTGGGTCCAACAGGAATACGAGGCATGCTCACACGTACCCAACAAACGCAACTAGATCCAAGTGCAGAACCGGCCCCGCAGTATTCCAACACGATCTGCCATGTTTGTCAACTTTCCGATGGAAAGCACAAAACCTGTGTTATCATGGTCCGGTGGAATCCCTATGTCAGCCTTGTGCATAGCTGAATCAGGTTTCCATGCATTTCTGCCACAGCCAGATCCCAGCTTTTTCGCCATAGCTAAACCAGGAGCTAGACCGAATCTGTGCTTGTCTGGCTCATGGCTTCCCTGTCAGAGGCACCTGGAGTAAAACATCCCGTTTGTTTCGCGGCTTCGCGAACCTGATCCAACACAACGGGTTCTCTTTCCCTTTCGCGCTGTAGGAGAAGATGGCTGCGGGGACCAGCTCGGGTGAGATCGAGGTCATCGACCTCTCGAATGGCCAGCTCCCGACGCTGCAAAGTCGCGCTCGTCGACCGCAATCCTCGTTTGCTTTTGGGCGCGTCAGGTGGATGTAGACCCCAAATGGCGCCACCCCAAAAAAGGCACCAACTCCAAAAAAGAACACCTTTGAAGCCTCGTTTTGGTGGAAGTTGGGGTTTTAACCTCACCCTTGAGACTTGAGGTTGGTTTCGGAGCTGCGAGGCCACAGCTGCTTGGTGCGACGCGCACTTCGGCAGGGATGAGAGGGTCGTGCCATCTGGGAAACTCCTAGTTGATGCCTCCGGACAAACTTCACCCGGAAGAAATAATGCCCCTGCATTGCAGGTGGTGGTTTATTGCAGTGAGTTCCCAAACCATGAATCAAGAGCTCTGAAAGCTCTGGCCACGTTTCGCAACGCATCACTGACAAGCCTTACATCTTCGGAGGGCTTCCTTTAAGCTCAACCGGCTCTCATCGCTGGCGGGAAACTTGATGCTGAGATTTGTGACGTGTTTCAAAGGCAATGACAAAGGGGATGGAGATGTGTTCACTTTCTCCATGTCCCCTTTGTAATACCCGAGATAGTGAGAGCTGGGAAGTAGCAAACGTAATCGCTTTGTTTGTACTGTATAATGTTTCCTCATGGCCAAGGCATGTTTGGCCGTAGATTACACGTTTGGCGAGTTCAAGGCACTGTCTACAGATTCCCAATACGATCTGGATGTCGTTCAGTGTAGTTGCGTTTCTAGTTCTGTGACTCAGGTCGCAGTGGATTGGGAGCAGAATCGCCTTGTGTCCTGCTCAGCAGACTGCAGGGATCCCCAGCGTTACAGGCTGAGCTTCGGCGGCGTGCTCATGACATGGTTTGTACAAGGATGAGAGAAGATAAGGGACTGGGGAAGGTCGGGGTTGGGGCAGACCGGGGAGCTTGGGAAAGATGTGGGCTGACTACTCTATGAACGGGATCTCCCATCCGTGCCCCAGTCGCCGGTTTGTCTTGTTTTCCGCAAGACCGTCAGACCCTTCCGGTAGTGGCGATCTCGACAGAATTATTATATGAAGAAGACCCGGTTGGACTTGACGGCTTCGTGCCCAGATCCTGAGGAAATTCGAGGCAGAGCTCAGGTCTTTGATTCCTGCGATCTGGTCCCAGGAGAAAATTTCCAGGAAAGCCCTTGTGGTCCGAGAATTCCTATGAAAGCGAGCTACAGAAAATAACATGGCATGCCTGTTTTTTTTGCGCGGCCCTTGTGGGTGCGGTGAGTACACAGATATCTTCTGCTGCATGGATTGCATGTGTACACTTGTATCAATCAGATCCCAAGCCCCCGAGCTCCCAGAGCACTTGATCTGTATGTGGACTTCATTTGCGGGTGTGGCTGCTCTTCTCTTCTTTGTTTTTTCTTTTTGGGGGGGGGTGGTGTGGTGTTCAATTGAAAACACAAGGACATCGTTGCCATGTGAAATTTGCGGCTCCCCCCGCCCCTTTGAGACAAACGACAAACCCATCTCTGATTTTAAAGCTTCGCCCCAGGTCATCTCAACGTCTACGACCTCCGCAGCGGCAAGTTGCTTCGGAATCTACCCCAGGGCCAGATGGTTGTGCCCTGGCCGATTCCCTGATTCTTGAGGGTAAGGTCAAGCTTCTTGAACGTGCCCAACTTGGCGCTCCATTCATTTTACCAGGGCAGGTTGACAAAATACTGGCACATTTTGGGGACCTCTCAAAGTGGCATGAAATGAAACCAGGCAGGGGTTTGTTATTTGACACCCCCCAACGGGGCAGAACTGAGGCAAGGGCCCGTCGTATAGGTTGCTCAGCAGGCTTCAAACATTTGCGTTTCAGTCAATTCTAAGCGAGCTCACTTTGGCAGAGCGATGTCTGAACGGGGCATGTAAGCTGGGTGGGTATCTCGCTGTGTTGCTTTGCATGTTCTTGATGTCGATCGTCATATGTTTTTTATGGGCCAAACTGAGAATAGGCTTCCGCTGCCTTCACGTTTCTGCTTGTGCCATTCCTTGTGTACATGCTGAGTCATTGTTTGTTGTTTGAGAGATCCCGGACTTGCCGTCCCCTGAGCCTGGCGTATGGAGCAGGCGCTAAAGGCGACAGATACTACAGCGCCACATTTCAGGACGCCTGCCAAGCGTAACCTGACCAGTCTTGCGGGGCTGCCAAGCGTACACCTGCCATGAGTCGCGAAGGCTTGTCTTTGTTCAAGCGACTCCGCAACATGATAGCAGTCGTCCTCTGCAGAAGCCCAGCAGTTTTGGCATATAATGCATGCGAAGATGAACATATGCTACTGCACAATGTGGCCGGTCATCCTTCAAGCCTTCGCGCGAAGGTCTCAGTTTGCACTCGCCACCACAACAAGGCACTATGTTGGCCAATATGTTGATGTTCCTTGCAGGAAACCATGGTTCAAGGCAACATGCAATATTGTTAGCCCTTCAAAGAAAAAATGTCTAGTTCTCTACCGCGCAGAGGAGGCTTGAGGCTTGAGTGCAACATCGTGCTTGGTTTGCGCAAGCGGTCCGACAGGTTTTCCGCTTGGCTGCTAGAGACATTCGTGCAGTGAAAAGGTCAGCGTTCAGCATGACACTGTCGTCGCAACAAGGGGGAGAGGCTCCTTGCTACAAAATGCGTGGGATTCATTTGGTTTCCCTTTCCAACAACTTCAGCATGAGTTACCCTGTCTCCCAGTGGCATGGCACTCTCCCAGAGGAAACTGATCTTCCAGGTGCCCTCCCGCAGGTGCCATGTTAGTGGGAGGAAGGGTACCCTAAAACAACACGACCCCAACTAGTTTAAAGGATATCAGTGTTTTGGACACAGCTACATTGGCCACCAAACAGCGGCGGGCTTTTTGTTATCTTCCCCACCGCCATGTCCAACTCCTCCTTTTTCAGAGCTGCACCAAGGCGATGTTGGTTGCTCTTGGGGATATGATGCCCCGTCAAACCGATTTCCTGCTAACCGGCGAGTTGCCCATGTTGCGATGAACATCTTTGGGCTAAGTATGGTTATCAAGGGCTACATAATCACACATGTTTCTGTTTGGTCATGACTTACTGGATGTCCCCTAAACAACCCCATTCTACGTATACTGGTTTCGCCTTATTCTGTTGTTTTCCGATGTCAAGGATGCCATGGACGTGGACCCTTCGGGCGAAGTGGCGCTCTGCGCTGCGGTGAACCAGCCGACACGGCTGTGGGACCTGACGCCCCCCGGTTGGATTCCAGCTGGTGCGGATCGCATATTGCGTGCTGGGATGTGGATGTTTCTGAACATAGACAAATGTGCAGTTTCCATGTTTCCACAACGAGCAAACGATGAAACGGGAGATTTTCGAGCCACTGAGGATCAATCCGTGTCCTTGTAGGGGCGGGCCAGGGCAGATCCAGTTCGATATCCATATCGACTTGTCGTCCACCAGCTCGGAGTGTGTGTTGCTGGTGATGCGGGCCTGGGGCTGTGTGGCTTTAGGCCTTCGGCTGCGTCGGTATCCGTCGGGTCTTACAGCAGTCTCCGTCTTGCAGTTGCGCCTCCCGGGACGCCGGCCGCCTTTTGTCCAGGCCCAGAGCTTCAAGCGTCCGACCAGACTATGGTTGCCTCCAACCACTGCATCCGACAAGGCTCACTGCCCTTTGTGGGTTGGTCAAAGAACTTTAATCTGGCTTTGGTCGAGAAGGCCTTTTGCGCCCATGTCATTTCGGGCTTTCCGGCGGCTTCCTCCTTCACATCCACCTCAATGTTTTGCCATCTGCAAATATTTGTTCGCAGGTCATTTGGGAGTCCCGTCGACCTTGTGACGGCTCACTCATTTCAGATGAATTGACACTTGACGCATTGCTCGTTATTTGGAACCGGCAGCCTGGCCAACACGCCACGCCCGAAAACATCAAGACGTGGCCTCCTGTTCTTCGGCTAGTCTGACTTCCCCCTCGGGATTTCAATCCGCCTACCCTGTTGGCGCAAGTGTTTCTCTGTTCCTGCACCGACCGCCGGACTGCGTGTTATTCTCTTGCAATGGAAGTTGACAAACAGGGTTGGCTGCCAGGTCAGCTCTTCGTAGCGCAATGACTTGTGCTGGATGGAGGCAAAGCCTCTGAGAAGTGATAACTGCGACCTTGGGTGAGAATCCTCTTCTCTTAATGGCATCTCATTCACCGTTTCGGCCCTGTTTGCCCGAGTGGCATCGCATTTACGAGGAGGGAGCAATCAAAAGGTGTTCATGCAAAGTTGCCTGTTCTTGGCTTTTGTCCCGGAAGGCAAGGTTTGCTCTCTCAGGTGATGCAGCACTCGGCTACGGTTACAGTGGCACATCGGCTTCAAGCAAATGTGAATCGGAACTCGAGCATGTGCGCATGGACCGCCGGGGCCATATGGCATCTCCACTCGTCAGACCTTTCCTGATTTGTGGGCAGCTCGGGATGCCTTGCATCAAAACTGAGGAAGATCGTCGTAGAGCGGCGTTAACTCAGCCTTTTTTCTTTAACTCCGGGAGGCGCGTGAGTCAGCGCGCTTACAGTGAGGTGTGAAACGGGAGCTGGTTTTTGTTTGAAGTATTTAGGGGTGGGCCCGAGGCATTTTACAGGCTTATGCGGCGCGCTCACGCTACAGCCGGGGCATGCCGCGCAATTAAAATGGGAGAAGGACGTGCCACGCTCCAGACACGTAGCTCCCTTTGAAATGGTCAGAACTTCCTATTTGTTTCCTTGTGGCTCCCTTTAGTCACTTTCTTTTTTTCGGGGGGTAGCAAAGTAAACTTCTCTGCAGTGCGACGGGCTGAGGACTGGCTATGTGATTCAGGAATACGTGCCCAGCTTAGCGCAATGGTTCCTGCCCTCGGATCGTTTCGGGAGAAATTGGAACCTATTCCTGTGTGTAGCTCCCGGACTCAACAGGCTCACATCGTTTTAGGATCAAGAGCCCTATTAGGTCTTGGCATGAACCAACCAGAGCTGCAGCCAAGTGCTGACCAACACATGGACGAGCAGGCATCCTTGTTGCGTGCCACATATGCTTTGCATGTTGTTTATCTTTGTTTGCTACTTGGACAAGTAGAGGCTTAGTCAAGCTCAACAGACTTGGACGTATCTCTAGCGATGTGGGCATTCTGGGACTAGCCCTCGGAACAGTTAGTTCGGATGTCTGCGACCCTCACACCTACAATGAAGTTCAACCGACGTTTGAGTCGATTTCGGTTGCTCTTCGACGAGTCGTCCGGTTGCGTGAGGCGTGTTCGACCCAAGTTGCAGAACTGTCATGGCTGTTGCTTTCGTGCTAGATCTGATGGGGATGCTTGCTTGTAAACAAGAGGCATGTTCGGAGCAGTGGTTAGTCGAGTGTTGCCTGGAAAGAAGCTATGACGACTCTGGACATGGATTTTAGAGTTCCTGTTTGGCAAAACTCCGAATGAACATGGACTGTTTGGCAGCGGAACTTTGCACTTAGTTGTGCTTGTTTTGCAATCAAGTTCTGCTGTGAACAGTCGACATCACCATTTTGTCATGTTTTCCAATCGCAGAACCAGACCAGCAACAGTAATCTGTATCTGTCTCGATTACTGCTACGGTTGCTTTGCCGTGTCAGTATTTGTGATTCCCCCGCCGCTTGGCACGTCAGGATAGCCATTACTGTACTCCATAAGGTATTCCAGTTACACCATTTAGGGGAATCCAACGTGTGCCACGCATTGTCAACAGACACCTTTACTTGGGGTTCGTAGGCTCTTGGAGGGTGTTTGGTTGTGCAGGGCTGGGCCATATGAAGGGCGCATCTTGAGCGATTGGGATGTATACTGTAGTGATCGTCCGCCCTACTCGGGAGGATGCACCGCTTGGTAAGTGGGCTTTGTTATTCCCGGCCAATTCCGCCAACATGGCCGAGCTGGGAGCGTAGCGATCAAGAAGATCAAATGAGATCAAAGGAGTCTTGATCATGGCGTACATCACACTTGCACTCAAGGCAGGATTTTCAGGCAAGCGCGGAGGAAACAATGACATGGGAGCCACAGGAACACTGTCCGATACGCAAACGCGCAGTCGCAGATTGATGGTGCAGCCCACAACCTCACCGCGTTCTAGTTTGTCTGCCCGACACGACCTTTATCCTGAGGTCATTTTTGTTTTGCAACGTTTCCTTGGAGCACGCAGCTCGGGTGGTGTGCGAAACGCTTATGTGTTTTGGGCAGAGTTGAGGCGTGTACATATATTATATGTATATTATATATATATATATATACATATGTATCTACATGGGACCACATGCGCTTTGAGCGAATTATCCCCTCAACTATAATCTGGGTGGCTCCCCTAAATGTAGCGGACCGATCTACGTCAGCGGATCGTTTTGATTGAAATGGGACGCAGTGAAGCCGCTCTTCCCAGTTTGGAAGCCACGGACTGTGCTAGGAGTCACTGTTGAACCTGAATGTCATGTCAACAGGCTGCTGCTTGTTTTTGATTTATGGAAGCACCACAATTTGCAGAACTGACATGGGCAGAACAACAAGAAGCTTCCATGGAAGCACCTGAATTTGCAGAACTGTTGGTTTTTATTCCCTTTGACATGGGCAGAGAGATTTGTGTTCTGGGCTGAGACGATCCCCGGCCATCGACCCAATTGGATCAATGTGGACTGGACGACAATGACGGCCTGCAGCGGTGCCAATGACAACACCGTGCCTCGAAGTCAAGGGTTTTACTGCCACACGTGGCTGTGTTTGGTTCAGGGTGCCCCTTTGTGGTTTAAGCAGAGTTCAAATCCGCTCATTCCGGGGTTCGCATCATGTTGAGACACATCCATGTGGAATACTAATTCACCCCACAGAGTGGTGCAGACAGTGCTGCCCTTGAATGTTTTGAGCCTACTCAGACTTCGATTGTTTCAGTTCGAGGTTGTTTGTTCCGACTGCTCAATGTGGTACAGCAATCGGCATTGGTGCTTAGCGCAACCCTTAGATGATGTCCTTCCATGGTTTCTTGACATACAGCTCAGGGCCAAAAGGATTCTTGATTTTGAGCGATGTTCTTGCAACCCATTTGTTTTGTGTAAAGCTTGTTTGCGCGTGCTTTGAGCTTCCTTTGAGCCTCAAGATTGGATGTTTCGTCCTCAACTTGGTTGAGCTTCTTGTGTAAACTGAGACGTGGCTTGTTCAAGGAATTGAGGACTCTTTCTGAATGGATCGATGATATGCATGTGCTCTTCAATGCTGCATGCGCACACATACACGAGGCTCCATGAGCCGAAGGCAAAAATCAATGACCAGCGGGCTGAATGTCATTTTATCATGCACCATCATGCACAAGATGGGTACTGGCAAATCGCCAAGTGCTGTGCTCTGGTTTTGGACGAGTGCCTTGTTAAGAGACAAGCGAGATGACCTCAACCATTCGGCAGTGCTCGTTTTGGCAAAGCCATTCTCATTTGTGGCTTCCATTGGGTTCCGGGGCTGATGGCAAAAAATACCTAGGTGACGAGTGACCCAACACTTAAAGACACTTGCACCAACTTGGGTGCGTCTTTTTCTTGAGCGTACCCCCTTTTTTTGGGTTGCTTACGAAAACCAAAAGGAGAAATCTACTCATTTTGGGGGTCCAACACCTTACGAACGAGACGACGTCACCGTCACTCCCGCTCAGGTGAAACTGTGGGACCTGGAGACTGGCGAGCTGGCCAGGAGCATCGAGTGCCCTTTGGTTGCCGGGAGATTCGCTCCGATCCGAAGACGAGGGCTTCCGCGTGTCAAGGGCAAAGCGATAGGGTGTTTTTCTACCCAAGGCCCCAATGGATTCGGAGACCCTTCTTATTTCAAGAAGTTGGAGTGGTGCAGCATGTGGATTTGGTCCCTTTCAACAGTTCCTGCCTAGTTCCCCACGTGCCACGCCCGCAGGAGAGTCTTGATTTTTCAATTGAGGCAACTACAGGTGGTGCATCCCATATGGCCGTGGCTCAAAGTTAAACAGGAGGGGTTACGCGGGTTTTGGTCCATGTTTCCACTTGCCAAGGTTCCATTTTGGTACCGGTTTTTTGAGCCGCAGCCATATGTTTGCTAAGATATCCTTTGTGTTTTGCATTGTGCTCACTTGGCGACCCTCTCGTTGTGTTTCCAATGGCCCAGGCCATCGTCATTCGGTCCATGAGGCACCATCACTCCAATTGAAAAGGAGCTATCTCAAAGGGGGTGTGTCATCTTTTTGCGGGTACGGTTTTTTGGGTTGCTTTAAAGGGAAAGCAAGAGGAGGCCAAGCATTTCTTGGGGGTGGCCTTTGAGACCAACCCAAAGCATGGCTTTTCGGAGCTCTTTTTCTCCCACTGTTCAGCTCTCCCCGAGCTTCCGGAGGGGTCCAAGGTCCGGGTTCCGAAGTTCCAGGTCGAAGGCTTTCTTGAAGCAACTGCTTCTAGGTCCCCCAGTGCCGTTTTGCCCTTTTTTAGGGGAGGGTTCCCCTACCAAAATAGACCACTGAAAAAGAAGGTACCCTAATTCTAACCTCTCTACTGGAGGACCTAGGCTTTGGGTTTTGGAGTTTTGAGTGCGACCTTCAACTTTAAATGGTATGGTGGCATGTGGACTTGTTGAACCTAGGGAGACACGGGTTTCGGAGTTCTGAGTTCTGAGTGAGCTGTTGGATTGGGGTGGTTGCTGGGGATGACACCTGGTCGTATTTTTTCCAAAGAAGAGCTTGGGTGAGTTCAGGTTGCCACTGCGGTAATGCACTCTGCCAGTGAACCCATGCTGGCAGTCTGGGTTGTCTCCTCTTTGTGCCCTGGAATGATCAACGAAACTTTCCTGATCATGTGGTGCAGTCATTCGAGGCCTTTTTGCATTTCAGGCATCAAGCGTGGATGCTGTTGGATTCTGCAATTCAGGTCTTGCGCTCGCCCGCATTGAACATCTTTTTGTTCGCTGTCCCTAGCACGCAGCTGTTGTCTTGAAAGTGTGATGGATCAAAGATATTCACACTGAGTCCACATCCCTGACTTGCGAAAAGGTTGGAACCAATTTGTTCACATCATGCTCATGTCTTCACATCCTGACCTATGCCTGTCGAGGCTAATGAGGGAGATGCTGACAGCTTGAGCCCTTCAACTATCACCAGCTGCACTGTATGCTTTGAAAAACAACTCACCGCCCTTGAAGGCCCCTAGCGCCTTCCAGCAGATTTCCAATAACAACATAAACTCACAGGAGTTATAGCGGTGGGTAAAAAGCGGATCCTGACATACAGTAGGGACTGTCTTCTGTAAGACTCCTTGGACATCTAGCCCTGGATTTCTTGAATATGAGCCTATGAGCCCTTAAGCCCGGATGAAAAGATGCCAATGTTAGGGAAGGTGGGTACTGATAGAGGGTCATCTTTAGAGGCCCTGTTTGGGATCCTAAGGAGCCATCAGTTGACAACCCGTTTGCCTTTCTTTAGAGAGCTGCCATCCATGGTGTGGCCATTTACACAGTGCGATTCCTCCAGTTGTGCCAACTTGGCGCGCGATCTCAAGTGGTCAATGTGTTGTCAGGATATCCCCACTCCCTTCAGAGTGGAATTGGGACAGGGCCCTTGGAATTCCATTTAAGGCTCCATTTCTCCCAACAAGAATGGAAGCGGGGACCCATCCCCCTCCCTGTTCAGGTAAGGGAGGCCAATATGTAGAGAATGAGGAACAAAACCACCCCAACACGCGTGCCAAGAAAAGCCGCAAAGGCCAGCACCAGATGACTCAGAGTCTGGATGTGGACTGGGATGCTGGGCTTCTGCTGACCGGATCTTTTGATGCTCGGCCTTGTTAATGGTACCCCCCTCCCCCTCCAAGAAGCCTTGCTCTGATTTGCTTTCTTTGATTGCCTGCTTGCCTGCTTGCCTGTTTGTTTGCTTGCTGGCACTTTTGCGCATGCTGAATTGCCGGAATGTGGACACAAATCAAGGACGCGCAGATGAAGCTGTGGGACATCAAGTCAGGCGCTTTGCAGCAGCAATTCGTGAGCAACGGCAAAAGCTGCCTCACACGAGTGCTGCTAAAGCCGCTTGGCATTTGGCTTCCAATCGATCCTTCCTTTGCAGGCGTATGGAGCTTTTAGGAGCGAGCAATTGTGCATGCACACGTTTAGTTATGTATTTTTGTGGCTGACTTCAAAACTGGAAGTGCCTGATGCTTTCTTGCCATCCGCAAACCCGCGGAATCTATTTGCATTGTACTGAGAAGCTGGTTGATAGGATTGATCTATTTACAGTGAGGACGCGCTTTCTCAATTCTCAATGTCTTGCTGAGGGCTTGGTGCGGAGACTCAAGTGGCCGAAGGGCAGGGCAGGGCAGGGCAGGGATGCGTGTACTTGTTGCCTAGCCCTGTGACCTTATCCGTAGAACTCACCAGTTTCCACAAATGCACAACCAAAAGCCAAGTGGGAACATGTCAAAGTTGGCTTCTTTGTTTCTGAGAACGATGGGTGGAAATCACACTACGTTGTCTGGCAGTGTCCAACGGATAGCTGCTTGACGTGTGGTGAGATTTGTTTGCTTTTTGCACCCGGGCAGCAAAAGGCAGATGGAAGGGGACAAGTCAGTCACCATCTGGATGTTTGTCAAGTAGGCCTGTTGGCTTGGAAGGTAAACCCAATGGAAACCGACCTGGATGGGGTCCCTAATTTTGAAACATACTCATATCTGAAGTTGTTTTTTTTCTTCTTCTTTTTTTTCCGGGGGTACTGGAAGCCTAGTTTTCGCTGAAGCCTATCGAGTTTGAACAGCATCCGATTAAGATCGGCAGCGCCGCCTGAGGCCAGAGTCGCAATGACAAGTGCGGAGAGAGCCCTTCGTCGAATCATAATAGCTTACATGCCGAATTGATTTATCGGCAGCAATTGTTTGTAGCTTGCACGCCGAATCTCGTGTAATTTGATACATTTTTTGGCCGTCCAGGAGGCATTGTGCTTACATTGCCTGAATGGAGCATGGCGACGATGCTGGCTTGCAAGCTTGATCTCGCTCATTTTGAGATCGGGCCTCCTGCAGGACTCAATCATGATTGAGTAGAAGCATTCAAGCTACTTCCA
>CAUJNA010003450.1:1573474-1638474 GCA_963377175.1 Effrenium voratum | reverse complement strand
TTTTGGGGTTGTTTTTTTTGCTTTTCCAACAATGTGAGGGTTCACGTAGGATTTGGATGAAATGGATTGAATTGTAAAGTCCGCGAGTAAGCGGTTCAATAAGGAAATTTGATGCATCATTTTATTTGTTTACCAGTTTACTGGTTGTTTGTTTGCAGCCAGACAGGTTAATTAGCCAGCATGTACGGGAGAGAGAGATTCGCAGCTAGAAGACAGCTTTTGGCGACATGTTTTCTTTTGAGGGACACCCCAATAATTAAAGGACCCAATTAAAAAAAAACACACATTTGGGGTGCAGCCAGGCAGGTCAGGTAGCCAGCTTGTGATTGACTGCGAGACAGTCCAGTGCTCGAGAAGGCAGTGTGAGTTTCAAGACAGCCAGACATGCATTCAGTGATAATTAGGAAGGCAGCCAGCAGTCAGCCAGCAGGGCACAGGCAGGCAGAAAACTCAGACCAGACAGCATTTTGGGAACCCACCTTTTTGGGAACCCACCAAAAGAACCCAACATTTTGAGAAGCCAGCTTTTGGGAAAGCAACCTTTTGGGGAATTGAGGAACCCACCTGTTGAAAAGTGAGGCTGGAAGCTTGCCAAAAGTGCCCCCTAATAAGGATTCCAAGACGTTAGTATTGGTTTAGTATTGGCGCAATGGAAAATCAATTGTGTGGAGTGGAAATCTGGTCCCGGGCCCCGGATTTGCATTTATTATTAATTGGGGTCACTCATTAATTGGGGGAGCGGATTACAATTGAAATAGTTTCCAATTAGCGTCGCTTTATGAGCTTTGCAGCCGTTTGCAATGCTCAAATGCTTCAACTTATCATTGTTTTGTCCCCTCTTGTTTTTAGCCATTGCCGGCATGCTCAGCACATCAGGACGAGGCGAGTAGGCTGACTCCTCATTTCGGAATTTTGACATTGCTGACTTCTGCCGATGGAACTGGTGCACCGGTCTAATCACTTGTTTGTACTGTGTGGACCTAATCCTTTTTGTGGCTGGCCAGACTTTCCTTTGGGCAAAACAAAAGTGGGTGTGTCTTTTATTAGGACCCACAACAAACGGTGGTCATCCTGTTGAGTTCCCAGAAAAACCACACAACAATGATACAATATTACCGTCAAAAAAGGACACACCCATCCATTGTTTTTCCCATCGCCACTGGGCAAGCAAGGACGTATCGTACCTAAGGCCGAAGTCGAGGTGCAGCATTCCATTGAGCACGATGTTTGTCGTCGACTCTGGTAATTCAATAACTTTGCTCGGCTTTGGATCAGCTCAACATAGGCGTCTGGCTACCTTGACGAGAAGTGTTGAAAGGCAGCTTGAATCCATCGTTCTTGGCAGGTGGCTCTTATTGCCATGTATTTTCGAGTGGCATGGAATGGCAATGTCTGCACTCCGGTGAAGGTGCATAGTGAATCATAGTCCACCTTTCTTGTTGATCGTGGGAAGCTTCCCTGCTAGAAGGCCGAACTCCAATCATTTTTGGCAAAACCAAAGTTGCACTTCAGCTAGTTCATTGGCCGGCATTTGCAACGTATTGTGGTCAAATCTTCCCACTACTTGGGGTCAGGGAGAAGAACCATGGTCATTCACCACAATCGCAGCATTGCCCATGTGCCGGGTTGGCCAGCCGCCCAGTGCAAGTCAACCAATCCAAAATAGCAAGAGGGCTTGCGCCAATAGATGTGCGTCATTGCAAGAGACTCAAAGCAAAACCTGTATATGGAGCAGTAGATTGCGGAGAGAACTGCCCTTCTCTGTCACTGTGATCGACGACTCAATCAAAACCCGGGAAGATGAAGGCCAATCCCAACCATCAATAGGTGCGGCTGCCCTTTTAGTTCATTGCATGGTTTTGGGGTAAGCCACTTCAATGCAGGTTTGATTAGATTCAATTGGGGAGAATGACGCTCCTAGGCTCGTGGGGTTATGCGAGTCCCCGGATCGTTGGCATTGCCACTGGCCTTTCTTGAAACCGAGAGATCTGAAGAGTCCGAATCACAGACTTGTTCAGTCCTTGCAAAAGATACCAACGGGTTCACAGCCATGTTTGGTTGGATTCTTAGCACAGCCTTGTCAGCAATGGGTCATATACTCTCAAGTGCACGTTCAGACATGGTTCACGGGATACCTAGCTGTTTGCTGTCGCGACGGTGTTCGACTTCAATGATTCAGGTTGTGGTTTCTGCTGTTAGGGGGTTCATTGGCTATGTTGCCACTTAGTAGCCTAGACGCATTGCTGGGCATGAGCGATGCCCGAATTCAGGCAATGCTCGTTTGTCCTGGTCCGTCTCCGCAAAACATGCTCGACTTGTTTGCATGGTTTCCGAGGCTCCGGTGAGTCAAATGTAGCCCAGCCTATGCATGGGTGGCTCGAACAGTCTGATGTGCCACCTTCCGACTTGGTTTTGGCTGTCGTGCAGCGGCAATTTTGTGTGCCATGGGCTGCCCAGTGCTTCGTGAGACTAAACAATCATCCCTGGACTGATTCGCAAGATGCCCAGCTTAGAATACCAGATTAGGAGCTGACAAGCACAGTGGTGATATATCTGGAGTGGCTCAAAGTCCAAGCTTGAAAGAGGTTTGTGTGCTTCAATCGGGACTGGGCAGCCCAGGTCGATATCGCAATTTCATTTGTGCCTTAGGTATCAATGCAAGTGGTTTTTTGCGCGCCAGCAAGGCGCTCGCCTCATGTTGCAAATCATCCCAAGTGGGCTGAGGAGTGGTTTCTGGCTAACATTGAGCCTCGTCTCCCCAAGTAGATCAGGACTTGTGGAGCCTCATTGGCAACTTCAGAAACTGTCATGGTCCCCGGCAATTGCGAGGGAGGGGTCGAAAGGTGATGTTCGACGCATGCATGGTGGAAAAGGCGGTTGCCCAGCACGAGCCAGCTGGCACAAGAGGTCACTCTGGGGAGGTCCGGTATAAGTTTGACCACACTCCCCTGGAATTTGGTTTAAACATTTTGGTGGCCTGGCAATCAGGGTATGCCCCTGATGCAACGGCCCGAAATACACCACCAGCCTGGGCGAGTTTAGGGAGCTCTTCGAAGTATTTCCATTCCAGTGATTCAAAACATGCCCTTTGGCTAGCGGTTTAGAACATGCTAGCGGTTTAGAACATGAACAATGGATCCCTGCAAACCAAGCAATGCCATCCATCCAGGCCAAAGAGCACGTCCATCATGTGTAAGGCCCTAACAGTAACAGGGTCCTTGCGCGTTCTATCAAATTCTACCATGGCACAGGCAAATGTGCATACAACCGAACCAAGTTTCTTCGGACGCTACATTGTTGGCGATTGGACCGCGGGTCTTGGAACCTGTTTTCATGCGATTGCTGGGCTCCAGACACACTAGCGGGCCAGGCCCTGTGCGCTCTTCGACCCAGAGCCCAAGGCGGACAGAGGGTGAAGTTGGGAGGAGATACGAAGGGCAACATTTGATTCATATATGACATGTACACATATTAGTGTATAAATATACAGTATATTTGGAAGCCAGGCGTTTGAGTAGCTCTCAATCGGGCCCGGGGCCCATTCAGGTGATCATTTGGGAGCTTTTGAAACTAAAGGTTGGGAAGGTGATGTCATCTCAACAATATTGTGAAGGATGACATGTTGGGTGCTCTTGCTGGGCCCAGTGGCTGTGGCGGCTGCTTACGTCCGCGGCGTTCGTTTGCTGGGGAATAACACAAGCCAGTGCGCTGCTGGTGTGTTTCTTCTGGCTGCGAGGGGAAGGCGCCTTCCTTCTGTGAAAGCATCTCATTGTTGGGTGACTAGGTTAGTTCTCGTATGCTGAGCTTTTGCATGCGTCTCAACTAGGGCGCTTTCAGCTTCGGGTTTTACATACTCACACGTAGCATGTACTTACATATAGTGGGTGTACACATATATGTACAATATTGGTGTAGTACTATAGATACTCACGTACGTACGCACAAGTACATGCATAAATACATACATACATACATACATACATACATACATACATACATAATTACATACATACATACATGCATGCATGCATGCATGCATGCATACATGAATACATGCATACATGCGTACATGCATACATGCATACACACACACATACACACATACACACACATACCCACATACACACACATACATGCATACATGCAATGCATACCTGCATTCATACATACATGCATGCATACATGCATACATACACACATGCAAACATGCAAACATGCAAACATAAACACATACAAACATACAAACATACATGCATACATGCATACATGCTACATGCGTACATGCGTACATGCATACATGCATGCACACATGCATACATGCATGCATGCATACATACATGACATACATACACGCACACATACATACATGCATGCATGCATGCATGCATGCATACATACATACACACACATACATACATACATACATACATACATACATACATACATACATACATACATACATACATACATACATACATACATACATACATACATACATACATACATACATACATACATACATACATACATACATACACATACATACATACATACAAACACGCACACATACAAACATACACACATGCAAACATACAAGCATACAAACATACAAACATACAAACATACATACATACATACATGCATGCATGCATACATACACGCATACATACCTCCATACATACATACCTACCTACATACATACGCATGCATCATGTATGCATGCATACATGGGGGCCGTCCGTAATTGCGTGTCTAATTTTTTATGAACATTGGCAGCTACTTGTTGAACCGCGCGATTGGTGAAGCTCAAGCCGCGAAAGGCCGGCGATTGGACCGCGAAAGGGCGACGATTTTTTAAAAATATGACTTTACGTGGTCCCGACGCACTGATTGCGCGGGCTCGAGCAAAAACTCCCTCTGAAGTCCTGAGCACAGAGTAAAGCTGTCGGGGAAAGCGCGGCCTGAGGGTTTCCGCGAGAATACGACGCTGCAAAAGCAACCCCCCAGCAGAAATCAGCTTGTCGGAGTTTTGAAACTTTTCGGGCCATGCTGAGTGCAGCTTTCCAGCCGGATTTTCGCGAACGTTTGGCGTAAGATCCGCGAAAGGATTGCGAAAGTCGATTGGCCTCCCCGCCAGTTTCCGGACCCCCGCGTGCTGCAGCACGCCTTGTGAGCTGGAGCTGCGGAAGCGGTTCCGCGTACTACTTTGGATCACAAAAGTGTGCGACTTTTGAGCTTTCGCTCCGGATGTTTGCTTCGCGTACTACTTTGATATTGAAAAGTTGCGACTTTCGCGATGGGGCTGCGGAAGCTTACTTTGTGTACTATTTTGGTGTTGCAAAGCTGCGCCTTTCGATCTGGGGCTGCGGATAATTTACTTCCTGTCTTACTTTCGTGTTCAAAAGTTTCGCCATTTGAGTGCGGCGGGGGCTGCAGAAGCGTCCTCCGTGTACCACTTTCGTATTGAAAAGTTACGACTTTCGACCTTGGGCTACGGTAGTGTACTTCCTGTACTGCTTCTCTGATGAACGCTTGAAACAGCCCCGCGCAAGTTTCGCAATGGGCCTCGCAAAAGTTATTTTTCGCATACGTACGTACATGCGTGCAGTCATGCATACATAATTACACACATACATGCATACATACAAACATACAAACATACAAGCATACAAACATACAAACATACAAACATACAAACAAACAAACAAACATACATACATACATACATACATACATACATACATACATACATACATACATACATACATACATACATACATACATACACACAATCATTTATACATACACACATACACACATACACACATACACACACATACATACATACATACATACATACATACATACGTCCAGACATACATACATACGTACATACATAGATATATACATATGCATACAAAAGTACACGCGTACCTACACACGTACGTACATTCCTGAACACAGACCTGCTTGCCTATAGCCATCTACATACATGCACGCATACATACATGCACAAACACGGGGAGACAGACGGAGAGACATACAGAGAGATAGAGATACATACGGACATGCAGACTCACACGGGGAGACAGATGCAAAGACATACAGGGAGATAGAGATACATACAGACATGCAGGCTCACACACGCACATAGACACATGCGGACATACAGACATGCATACATACCTACATGCCTACAGTACATATGTACCTACACACACATTCATACATACATGCATACGTACCTGCATAAGCGTAGAATCAACAGCTCCATCACACTGAGCATATTCGAAGCAAAGTGTACCGCTGAGGGCTATCGAACACTTGAGACAGCATGACGGCTAGCATCCCCGAGTGGGCGTGAGTGTGTCTCAGATGGGGTCGGCAGCGCTTCAGCACGCGCGGTTGAATTCTTATCGCTCACTTGGTAGAGACTTCGTGCTGAAGCTTACACCATACTTTCAAAGGAACACCGCACGTGCAGACAGGGAGGCAGGTAAGGTAGACAGATGGACTGGCAGATAGACAGACAGGCAGTTGCAGACACATATGTACCTAACCTATCACACATTCACACGATCTGGCACGCATTGCAATATACTAAAGCACATTGATAAGCATGCCTTTGCAAGTGTGTGTGCCTACGTACGTGCGCCGTGTTTCACTAATAATTTGCGCCACATCTTATTTTGGCAGCCAAAAAAGATCACGTCGGCTCCAATTTGCGCTGGAAATTGAAGCCCGAGCACGGTGAATATGTAGGATCATAAATATGTATATATATATATATTTAAAAAAAAGCTCCCTTTTGGGATATGTTTCGAGGCAATTTACTAAGTATAAACTATCTAGACTCCAAAATCCAATCAAAACTTCGAGAGTGCCAGCCACAAAAAGGGGGTCAACTCTCATAAGGGGTTTCGCATTGCCCTTCGTGTACCACCCTGAAAAGAGAACCAAAATTGCATTCCGGGCGTCGGAATGCCAGCCTTGTATCTAATGAAAGTAACCACTGGTCGCGGCAAACGAACTGAGCCAGCTGAGCAAGCAACCATCTAGGCATGTGTCCAAATAGGGATACTCCCCAGAAATGCGGGTTGTCCTTTTGGTTGCCCTCCAAAGTTTATGTAACCCACCCAAAAAAAGAGTCCAACCAACGTGGAAGTGCACCAAGTCTGCCTTTTCCAAGCGGAAAGTCGTCTTTCTGCTGTGCACCAAAACGTTCGTCACTGGTACCGATACCCCGTGGGACTTCGATTGAAGGCCTCGCACCTCACTTTGCGCCCGGCGCGGGAGCGGCTCCGCCTAGGCCGCTGGAGGTTGCATGTGTTTTTTTTTTTGCCGGGCGCCGGCGTCTTGTTTGTCGAGCGCGTCTTTCTTTAGCTCACTTCCTGAGTTCCTGGACTTGATCCTGTTTGGGTGCGGACTGGGTTTGGACCATTTTACCGGTAATATACCGCTCGGACTTTTCCAAAGCATCCACTCGGGAGGTGAGTTAGGGGACCCCCCCCAAAAAAATGGTGCATATCCTGTTGGTTTCCTTTTAAGACCACTCAAGAATGGGACTACCCTCACACAAGACACCCCGGTTCTGAATCTGTCTGAAGCAGTCAGTTGTCCAAAGCCAACCTTTTTGACCTTTTGGTTTCCACATGTTGGTCCAGTCTAGGTTCCACTAGGCGATCTCTTTTGGTTTCCCGCTCCGGGCAAGTGAGAAGTGGTTGGTGTCGGGTAGCATGAAGCGATCCCAGAAACGTGTTGGGTCCGGTTGACCCAATGGGACGCGAAAGGAAGCGGCTCCCTTTCCCAAACGACAAAGGAAGCTAACGTGCACCACAAGTGGTCAGGATGGCATCTGCCTATGTCATAGAGCTCACCTAGCATGATAAGGGTTATTTGCGTGGGATCCGATTCTTAATTCAGCTATTGGAGCAAGAGTCAGTTTTGCAGCTTCCATGCTTGTCAATCACTCTTCCCTTTTGGTGATGCGAGCCAAATGTGGAAACACTTGCTGATGCTCAGTACGAAATGAACACTGGAATGACCCCTAGAAACCCTCCCTTGTGGTTTCCTTTAAGGGGACCCCTGGGTTCATTCCCTCATTTCCTGGAGCCCAGCAAGAAAACTGGAAACCTTGTTCTTCTTGCCAGCTGATTGACCCAGGAGTGTGGCCACGAGAGCAAATGGCTGAAAGCCAGTGTGACACCGGTGGTGTGATCATCTACCAGTTGCTCGCTTCCTGAGTTCCTGAACTTACTTTTTGAGTTTGGACCATTCTAGTGATATCCACTCAGGAAGTGAGCTAGGGCGAAAGTAGATGGCACAATTCACCCATGTTGGTTTAGTCATGCCCTTACAGCAAGCGAAGGCTTAATTATGTGGCAGCTCAGCAGCCTGACCGAAGATTGCAATCAATTCCAACCAAGAATGAGTGCTGATTTACGGGATCGGAGCTTCAACGTGGATAGCTACTGTGTTTATGCGTGTATTGTTTTGCCTGTCATGTGTGCGTTCACACACCACTAACATGTCAATGTATTATATAGCCTCACATGTTTGCGCGCATATGTGGGCACTGATTGAATGTACGTAGTGTTTTTGTTGGTTGCAAATAGTTTGTGTAAGATATGGCTTGTAGTTGTGTCTGACTTCCGTCCCGTCTTGTTCAGTAAATTTGGACAAGAACAACAATCGCTCAGCTTGGTGCATTACTCGCTTCGCTCGCTCAAGGGTTTCTATTCGGGTTGATGTCAAAACAGGGTGACCCCCAAAACGGTGCTTTTCTTTTGGTCTCCTTTGAACCAACCCAAGAAGCCCTCAGAAAGCGAGCGGCCAGATGACTCCTTTTTCACCCAGAGACATGCGCGTGACACCCTTTTCCGGGGGGCCTCACACAGCCGCACGCCCCTGGGAGGTTTTCGCCCGAAATCCGCGCGCTTTCGGAAGGCCTCGAGGGGCTGCTTGCGAGTCCCGAAGGCGGCTTGCACCAGAAGATTGAGCAAGGCCAAGGCGCGGTACCCAGCGTGAAGGGGTGTGTGGTTGAGGATGGCATTCCATTCTTCTAGTACCTCTTAGTTGGTGGTTTGGATTGGTGGTTTGCCCCCCCCCCCCCCCCCGCAACCTTCAGACCACCCATTAGAGGCGAAACTGATTTGTTGGCACCCTGATAGCCTTGTGATGTGGTTTTCAAGAGAAGCCAAAGGAACAACCGCCATTTCGGGGCTTCCCCTACTTTCAGATAATCCCGCGTTTCCTGCGAGCGGGTTCCAACAAATTTAGTATTAAGCCGCAAGAGTCCTGCCGTGTTGATATTTGTCGCCCGCAGCGTTGAATACCAACGTGCAGCGAACAGCGGTATGCTACAAAAGCACTTTGATTGTGGCCGCGTGTCGTTGTCCTCGGGCAACATTTGCATGCAACTCGCTTCAATGCCATGCAGGTACAATGTATCTGAGTGTAGGAATGTCAAAGGTCACGCGCAGCTGGGGAACAATGATTTGCAACTCAATGTTTTTTTGCTTAACATGTTACATCTGGACCATCCACTAGAATCACTTGACCAATTGTCATGACACTGGTTGGGTCTGTCAAAGATATGGTCGCATCTCGTGGAGCTACAAGGATTACAAAGCAACAAAGCTTCCCTCTTGCCCTTCGTACCACTTGGCAGGCAAGCGCACAGAGCAACTCCTGTGCCAACTTCTTTCTCCCATGATGAGCTGGGCAAAACAATGTGTCAAAGCTGGGTACCGCTGATGTATCATGTTGTTTTTTTTTGCAAACCCGTGTGTGTGTGTGTGTGTGTCCAGTCCATTTGGCTCCATCCCACACCTGACGTGAGCCCGGCATCCGACATTTCGGCAGGTTCTGTGTCCCTCTCGTGGCTGCTGCGCCACTTCGCAGCCCGGACTATCGCAGAGCCCGGGGAGTTAAGGAAGTCACGGGAGACTCCTATGGTTTTCCTTTGGGGTTTCCTGTAAAACAAACCTAGCAGGGTTTCTTCAACAAAACCCAACATCGAATTGGTGTATGTCAGTGTTTCTTTGTGCGGAAATGTGGCGCATATTGGCGGAAGTGTAATGAAGATGCCAGAGGTTTGGCAATGTTCATACACTGCCGGGAAATGTACAGTGTCACGAACATTGTCTCTTTTTGTAGGTTGGTTTGGGTTGAAATAGACGGCACTGCTTTAGACAGGTTTTCTTCAGGGTCAGCTACGAAGTTGCCAAGACCATTGAGTGGACGCCGGTCCCACTGGCCTTTCTAATGATTGTGCGTATGTTATGGCCTCGACGAGGAGGAAAACCAAGCCTTCCGTGAAGATGGGTTTCGGTTACTTCCGGTTTTGGTAATTCTAAACTCAGCACATCTTGTTATGTTGCTTGATGATTTTTGCCGCTGAACTGCAAGCTTTCCATTTGGAGCCAAACCCGGCCGTTTTTGGCGTCAATGGAAGGTCCGCGTTGATTGATGTGGTGTGCCTGACTAAGCTGACCGAAGCCCAAAGGAGTCAAGGCGGAAGCGTTGCACGAGCAATGTGACGTTCCAATCGGCTTTGCCGGTGCCTTGTTTGATATGTTGCCTATGCTGGCTGTGAGTTGATCCTGTGCACCATGGGCGCATCCGGTCACAGTTCCACCAGAATAGAAGCTTATCAAGACCTTTTTAGGCCAAGGTGCAAAGCACTCACAATTCGTGCCTCTGTTGAAAGAAAACCACTGATTTGTTGGAGGGCTGGTTGTGTCAAATTCCATTTGACACAACCTGCCAACCCCTTTTCCGCATGCAGTCTACCCTAGCCAGTCGTCGCTCGTGATAGTGACCCCGGTGCTTTCTGTTGACCCTCCTTGACTCCCGGCAATTCATCAGAGGTGCGGTTGCGTTGGAATAATCAATCCAGCTGCTGAAAGGGTCCCCCGAAAAACAGCCCGGACGATAATTGGGCAGATGTCAGCATGTTTGACGGTAATTGGGCAGTTCGAATCCCGAATGAACGGCATGCAGGCTAATAAAGGTATCAGAAGTGTTTTCAGATTTTCAGAAATTGGTAAAGTCCCCTTTTTATAGTGTAAAGAAGGGAAATCAAAGGGACAGACAGTTGCATGTTTTTTTTAAAGCCCAAATAGCCTTTTTTCCCCCCTTTAAGCTGTTGGGTTGACAGGATGGGCGACTCAGTTCAACAATCGGTCGATGTGATTGGACACCCAGTGCCGCTTACAGCGGACTTGTGCAGGTTTCACTATGTTTCTGCTCTTGATGATTTCAAAGCATCGCCTTTGGGCAAACTTAAAGTGTGGGGGGCCCTGTTGTGCTTGTTCGCTCAGGGCAAGCAACTCCTGGGCAGCGTCCGGCTGACGCCGCAGCAAGTGCCGTTCGCTCGGATGGGATTTTGATCGTTCCCGGATTGCTGAGCACAAAAAAACTGAAGGGTTTTGTCCCTAAAAGATCATATTCTTGTCAAAGAAACCTTCTGGTGGGTTGCATGTTGGTGAGAACACAGAAAAGCACACCTAAGTTCGTCGAATTCGCTGTATGAGGGAGGGATTTGTTCACGTGTAGCTTGAGTGTCGGGAGCCACTAGGGTGGTCTGTAGTAAAACTGTGTGTCTGAGGGGAATGGGGTGGGGTCGCTGATATCACTGGCGTGGAGAAAGTCAGTTTCGGTTCGACGTTCGTGGGCTCGTGGATGTTTAAAAATGGGGACACCCTTTTGAACAACATGAAAATGATATAAGCAAAATGAAGCCGCCCATGTTTAGTTGTTTTTTTGGAAACAGCCACGCTATTATCAAGCTTTGCTGCCTGCGGCGCAGCACACAAGAACAGCGAGGTGACAAAATTATTCCTTTCTGGAACTGCCTAACATGAAAGGTTTCCGCGGTAGAGCAAGTGTTCAGTTCGTATTTTGCTAGTGCTCTATACAATAACCTTGAAGCAATCAAGAGAAACGATGTGTGCAGCGAGGCCTCTCTAGCTCCAGATATGCTTCTGTGCTATGAACAACATAACTACCACAACACAATTCATTGTTGCAAGAGCAACTTCAATCACTACAAAAATAATTGCAGAGAGCCCCTTTGAGTGCGCTCCTCCTGTCAGCAGTTTAAACATGCTGGCAGCGGTTCGTTTCGCATCTACGCCTTGGCACATGTGGCGAATCTCAGGCGTGAAGCCTTGAGCAGATCAGAGGAGACGCTGCGAAGATGGATCTCGATTTTGATTTGGATTGAAGCTGAAATGGGTCTGTCTTGAAATGGGGGACCCCCCAAGAATAGTGGGTTTCCCCTTGGTTTGCCCTTTAACGCAACCTCAAAAAGGGCAACAACAAGAAAGACAGATCCATATCCAATTGTAAGAAAACAGCTTGAAGCGGAGTTCCTGGCCGCCTTTCTACTTAGCCTTCCCTTTCAAGGCGAAGCGATTTGACGGTGGATTCATGTTTTCAATCTCCGGGGCAAGCCTTTTGGACGAAAGGGAAATGTCGCGGTGACAACCGTTGATCCCACAAAACCAGGTGCCTCACTAAATGTTCTGTGTCCTTTGAACAAGTAATTTTGACCATGGCGCAGATATACTCATTGCGGATTTTGCTCACAAGGAACCCTACAGTACTTCACTTGATTCAACGCCATAGAGCTGGTGCAATCGATTCCCCGAGCAATCAACGGGGGCAATGACTTTGCTGTCATTCTGTTTCATCTTGCCACATGTTCTCTGCAATTACACCATGTTTGCTCACTTTTACAAGAGTCCCCAGAGTTTTCGTTGGGCAGTTTCTAACATCACCTTTTGCATAGAGTGAGTTTTGGGTAGACCATCGGAAGCGTGCCGAAGCCTCATTGTGGGAAGTATTGAAGGGAAGCTACAAAGTGATGTGTTTGTTTCACTACCAACCAGGTAACTCTTTTGGTGTGGCTTGGGGATTTGAGCCCCTTGGGGATGCTTTCCCTCTGCCGCTCCATAGGAGCTGGAGTTCGACTGTTTGAGCTTCACCGTGCCGGGGGCGAAGATGGCGAGAAAGTGTTGGAGGTCGCCTTTTGGGGGTTTTCAAGGGAACCCAAGCGGGGCTTTCAAGGGAACCCAAAAGGCACAAAAGGAAAGCCCGATTTTAACCAACCCCTATTTTCACGCCTTTCAGGGCGGCTCAGTTGCACCTTGTGGAATCCCTGTTCAGTGGTCTGTGCACGTGTGCGCTCTTTGTCAAGCTGGACTGGGTGACGGTACGCCAGGGAGCCGTACTCTAGTACCTAGAGCCTCTTTGATACCAGAACATGGTTGATTGTGACCATGAAGGGGTAGCTTGCTCAGTAAGTGGGTAGCAACCTTGAGTATAGCCCAGGTACCGGGATTACAAGTCTTCCAAGTGAGTTGCAACCAGGTATGGTGTTGTGGGAGTATCGCTTGTCCTCGCTTGAGGTGTAACTACACTTGAATTTCGTATGCGGTATACATGTACTTGCAAGCCAGACTCATGGAAGGCAGGCCACTGAAATGTAAGCCGCAGAATTCTGGTGTGGTTGGTTTGGGTTTGTGGGTGGTTTGGGTTTGTGGGTGGGTGGTTTGGGTTTGTGGTTTGGGTTTATGGGTGGGTGGGTTGGGTTTGGTGTGGATTGGGTTGGTTGGTTGGCGGGTTGGGTTTCGGTGGTTTGGGTTGCGGGTGGGTGGGTTGGGTTTGTGGGGGTTGAGTTTGTGGGAGGTTGGGTTTGTGGGGGGTTGGGGGGGGTTGTTGTTGGGGTGGGTGGGTCTGTTGTTGGGGTGGGTGGGGTTGTTGTTGTGTGGTTGCCAAGGCTTGCGCGGGCAACACTGGCATCACCATAGCATGACTATCCTGTTGTCCACCGCAATGTTCTTGTATGTGTCCTTGATGATTCTTGCCAGAAGCCATATCATATGCAAAGCCGCCATTGTGTGGCCCACGCTGAGCACGCTGAGTCGTGTTGGTGTTTTCCTTTCCAGACGCTACCCTTCCACAACGTAGAAGTGCACAGACCCTCTTTCCAAAAGGTGCCAGTCTCTCATTTGTTTTATGTGCGCCAAACCTGCACTTGGCTCATTTTTGGGAGGAGTAGCACCCTGTTTTTGGGTGGCACAGGAAAACAAACAGGTACAGTAAGCCGAAGAGATAGTTTTTTAGGTGGTTTGCAAGAACACTGTTGCGCCTTTTTATTGGTCCACCCAAAAAGGGACACGACCAAAGAGTTTGAGGCGCATGCGGGGCTGGCAAAGGTCCTGGCTGCCAGAAGCCCAGCGAGTGCCAGAGCTCGGAGCAGGTGGTATCCCAACAGCCAGAAAACTCCTTCCCTGAAAGCTGCTCCATTCCACCCACAAAGCTTGTTTGGGCAGACACCCCAAAACTTTCAGCATCAGTGAACCAGGACATGCAGGAAATTGGCAAGATATCCACCCAACTCAAGGAGTTTGCGTAGGTTTCTATGAATCATGGCTTTGGCGGGCAGTCGTACTAGGTGGACGTGCACTGTCAGGTTCTCATCAGCGCTCGTGGGATATGTTGTGGAAGATGTCAGTTCAGAGGTCCGAGTTCCATGATCCACTGGTTTGTTTGCCAACTCACAACTTTGAACCGAAGCACGGCAGGCTCAGCCATGTATCCGAGAAAACATTGGCAGTCTGCTGTTCGGGGTGCCTTGGGGTTAGCAACATCAGCAAAAGCCCGCAACACTCAAGACCGACACCGCCCCTTTTTAGCCCAAGGCAACAAAAACTGATAGGGGACCACCCAACTTCCTCCTGGCATTGAGTTTAGTAACGAATTGTTCCCCCTTATTATTTGCATATATGGTCCAGCCCCTCAACCCCCGCCCCGGCCCCCCCCCCATCCCCCCCCTCCCCCTGTGGGACCCTGTGGCTTGGAACGTTGGCGTTGGAGTTGAGTCCTTGACTGTTGCTGCGCGGCTCCTGAGCTTCTCCTACCACCCGGCGACCTGTGTCAAGGAGACGGGTTTTGAAGATTGGGGTTGTTGGCTTGTCGCTCCCCCGCCCACCACTTTTTCTGAGCCTGTTTGCTTTCAGGGCCCAACAGCCCCTGCAGGAGGATGGCAAGTCACGCCCGCACACTTCAGAGCCAGGCAGGGCAGGGCACTCCGTACGTGGGAGGGCTGGTGCGCCGTTTTCTTGGGACTTGCCCTAGCAGCCGGCAACAGAAAACGGGTCAGCCACTCCCTGTGAAGGATCATGCCGGCGCTCTCCAGTTCGTGCAGGTTTTCCCAGAGGCGAAGAGTTGGCACGTCCTTCTGCTTGACCCTGGCAGGAAGGAGGCCATCGTCTCAAGACCTCAAGTCTCCACACAGCAGCTTCTGTCCGAGCTTCGGCGGTGGCTGCAGCTCAAGGCACACTTCTTTGTGCGGCCGCATCTGTCCACAGTTGCGATGATGGACTTGGACAACTTCAAGGGGAGCTTGGACCGAGTCCTCAAGTTGCAGCCGAGAGTTGTGGTGGAAACTTCTCACAAGTGCTTCCAGGTTTGGCTGACCTTGGATGACAGGCCTAGCAGCAAAGATGCCGCGACTGCCACAAATGCGTTTGGGGCTGACATGCGGAGTGCGAAGGTGTCTCAGGTGGGTCGCCTGCCAGGACCCGTCAACTGGAAGCCCGGGAAGGCCAATCGCGCAACGATTATGCACTCTTGCTTGCAACACATGAGCGAGGCTGCGTATGTCCAAAGCACAATCTACTCCAAAGCTCAGTGTTGAAGGGGGTCGAGTGCACGTGGGTCCACAAGGCCAACCTCGGGCTGTGGATCGATCTGGCAATGACTGGCACGTTGCTTGTGACTTGCAGCTAACTGCAGAGAGGCCAAACCAGGACCGCATCTTTTGTCAAAGCTTTTCTGAACCATTGTTTGTGACTTTTCGTCAGCGCGGGTGAGTTGCACCGCTTGCCTAGGAGTACTACAAGCTGCTCACGGTGACCAAAGCACGTGAGCATGTTCTGGGAAGCCAAGCACGAGCGGTGCTTGCAGCCCCCAAGCCTCAGCAGTTGGTTGCTTCGAGTTCTGCCAGAGCCGGAGACTACGTAACAGGCCCCCAGGTGCAGCAAATAATTGCTGCAGCCTTGGCAGACAAGCTTCCGGCGCCTCCGCAGAGTGCAAGAAGTGTCCTCAGTGTGAAGTGACCAAAGAGCGTTCAGAATTTGCTCTAACTCAGTGGGGCCTTCCTCGTGGTATCTGCCTGCAGTGCCGGCCTGTGGATGAGCGACTGCAGCGACGAGCCAAGCCCAAGAAGGTGTGTTGCAAGTGCAAGGTCGAGTGCCCCAGGGAAGCCTTCAGCAAGTCGCAGTGGGCGCCTGCAGCGTGTGCGTCGCTGCCAGTGCATTGGCGCTACAAAAGCGTGCGCGCGCCTGCAAAACCTGCGGCGAGGAGAAGGCGAAGGAGGAGTTTTCCAAAACACAGTGGCAGCAGCCTTTGAGGACCGGGTCGCAATGCACGGAGTGTTCTGCCATGAAGGAGGGCGAGCGTCAACAAGCTTTCGCTGCAGAGCGTTCTCGCAGGCCTGGGGCGCCAGCCTTGGCTTTGCCGTCTGAGCACGTGAAGAGCTACCAAGCCATGCTGGCCCAGCAAAGCTGTCCGGACTGGAATCCAAGTCCGACCAAAGCGGCTTGACAGGTGAACGGAAACTTGCCCTCCTGTCTGCCGCGCACCAGGACTTGTCGCACATGGGTGGGAGGGATGCTTTGGTGGCTGCTCTCCGCGATGTTGATCATTGCTGGGTGAACCTCAAGCTTGACGCTCAGTGGTTTGTCGATCGGTGCGAGGACTGGGGTTGGGGTTACGTTTTGGCCAGGCAGCCCCCTCCCAAATTCTCATGTTCGAAAAGATTTCAGCGCAGGAGTGCAGGGTGAGCAGTTGTCGTGATCTAGCAAAGCCTCGTCCTCGGCACCTTCCTACACCGGGCCAAGCCGGCGACTGTGTTGGGTGGGACCTCAAAACGGTGGTTCCCGCCAGCGGCCAGAGGTGGGTAATGCTGCTGGCAGTTTGCTGCACCACTCCCAAGGCGCGGCCGGGCAAACAATTGTGTTGGGCAGTGTGTGCTTCTCAGAATCTCCTACAAGTGTGGATCCTTGCAGGTTTGGGCCTGGGACATCGACTTCAAGAGTGCCACATTGCAGGCCGTCCAGAACATCATGCTCAGATTCTTTGCTGGGCACGAGCTCCCGGTTGTCACGTGGACTGACAACGGGGGCCAGTTCCGGAACGTTCTCTATTGAGAAGAGCTTGGGTGTGAAGCCACGCACGATTCCGCAAGGGAGGCCACAGAGCAACGGGTTGGTCGAGGTCTACAACCGCATCCTGGATGCAGCGCATGGTGGTCAGCGCCAGCGCCTGCTAAGTGCGGTGGTAGCGTACAACTCAAAGCCCGCGCCCGCAGTTGGGATTTCGCCTGAGGCCCTCTGGCGCAGTCTCCGCCCAGTTGAGAGCCGCTGGAATAGAATCTCCAGCTGTCCGAGAAAGAGTGCCGCTGCCGTGCCGCTGTCCGAGAAAGAGTGGCTCGACTACATTGGACTCCGATCAGTTGGCGAAGGGCAGCATCAGGCAGAAGGCTGACAGCTTGCGCGCAGTGGTAGCCCCGCTTTGAGCCGCGATGAACTCGAAGAAGCTCCGAGGCAAGATGCAGTGACAGCTCCGCTGGCTTCGGAAGAAGAGTGCCACTAGTTCTATGCCCCTTCTCAGCAGTGACAGTGTCATTGCTCGCAACACGCAATACGTCACCCGCACCGGCCCGCAGAAGTTTGAGACCAAGGATGGGCGCGTCAAACGCTTCACAGTTCAGCAGGTGAGCCAAGGCTTTGTAGAAGTGGTGGACGACGAGAGCGGGGCCACATGTTGGAAGCACGAGAGCAACCCGAAGGCAATGCCTCGTGCTCTCCCGCCACTTCCCCACCCCAAAGGCGAAGATGCTTTGCACCCCGTCACCTTTGAAGCGCAAAGGCTTCCCAACAGGTCTTTCTTTCCAGTGCATCGCGGCCAAGACTGACGGCGCCTGTCTGTTTCGGGCGTTGAACATGGGCCTGCAAGCTCTCAGCGGGGTGGCGCCTGCGGGGCTGGACGACAACAAGGCGCTGGGGAGACGGGGGAGAAACACTTTACTCTGGACTTGAAGTGCTTAGGGCAAGCGTGAGTTTACTTGCGTCACTCACTGCACTAAAGGGGCAGCTTTTCAGAAGCGTGTAGCAGGAGCAGTCGCTGGAGCTGCGCAAGGGCATCCTGCTGCACATGCGCACGTGCAACGAGCGCAGTGGGCCGGCTGGCAAGGACATCCTGAAGGCGCAGGTACTGGTAGAGATGCAAGAGGACCTGCTGCGGCAGGAGGAGCATCAGGGACACTTCTCGTGGGACGCCTACTTTGAGTACATGTCCAAGCCGCACACCTACGGCACTTGGGTGCACGCGCAAGCGTTTGGCACCGTGCGTGGCGTGGACTTGGAGGTCTATAGTCTGGACAACGGCGAGACAAAGCTGAGGTGGGCTGAGGGGAGCCACGGGAAGGGGCCCGTCCGTTTGCTGCGTACAGGGCAGCGCTGCTGCCACGAAGATGTCAGGGGGATACCATGGGGGGGGGTGGGGGGGGTTAGGAGGGCGGAGGATGGGACCATATATGCAAACACTCTGATTTGACCCCTTGCATTGTAGTAGCCTTTTGTCCAGCTGATGGTATTTCCATGTTGAAATGCTCCAGAACCAAAGTCATTTTAATGCTTTCAGAAACCGAGGGGCTTTACCTGTACTCGGAGATCCAAAGTTTGCATTGTTGTTCCACGTGATTCCCTCACCCCATGCGCCACGTATGCAAAGTGACCGCGCCATGTGGGGGCTGTTTGGAGCATCAAAAAAACGGATTGACATCTTGTTGCTTCTTGGCGATGTTTGCATCCACAGCACAAATGCGATGCAACAGAAGCAACATCCAACGACTCAATGACGCCAGAATGTAAGCTGGCTCATGTCATAGCAAGGACAAGATCAAGCTGCATAATGAACATGGCCAATCATCAGATACAGACAGACAGTTGTAGTCTTGCCTGCAATGTGTGATTGCGTGTCAAAGAAGCTGATGTCAACATCTTCCGGCCAGACTTGGTAGAGACAAGCTCAGATGAGCAAGATAGGAAGGAAACTCAACCCACAGCGGCAGGACAACCTTCGGTGAAAGCACGAGCAACATGTCAACCGATCAATCCGTGTGGTTGATCTTGATCAATCCGCTTGTTTTGAATAGCTTGTCCCTCAAACATTTCCGAATTTCAGCATGTTGAGATAGATGTACGTTGTTCGCGTAAGTCGCATAGGCCTGGCGACAGGTGCTTTCAGAGCGTATTTTCAGACTGCAGAGCAGGATGGCAAGCCCCCCTGTGCATGCTACCAGCACTGTTCAGTGGAAGACGTCTCTCATATCACGGATTTTTGGCTTGGACATCCCTGTGCATTTTCCTTGCTGTTTTGGAGGATGCCTGGCCGTTTCAAGTATGTTTTGCTAACCTCAAACCTGAGCGCCTTCCAGCCACGTGTAGCCAAAGGTTCCTGCATGTGTTGTGGTTCTGAGCTCATTTCCATGCGGACTTTCAAGGGGCCACCGCCACAGCAGATCACCCAAGCATCCAGAAAATACAGCGTTCAGTAGCTACCATTTTTTTGGATCATGCGATTTGTTTGTAAATGTTGCCCTGCAGATTCGAGTCTGTGTTGGGTGGGCGCCGTGCGTTCAATGAGATACGTGAACTTTTTTGCAATCATTTCGAAACACACGAGGTGGATCCTGAATTCGCCTTATTCTGCAAACCACGCCAAACAAGCTAGGACGACCGTTTCAAGTCGTTTGCAGCTGTTTTCCGCTTCGCTGAGGCCACGTGCAGCATTGAAAAGAGTTGGAAAGAGTCGTTTCTGACAGTCGGTGTTTTGCCCTAAGATTCGAGGGATAGAGTGTGGGTTTTTTCCCGAGGCCGCCCCTTTTGATGTCCGTGCCCAGCAACCGCGAAAGGCCGACCTGACCGGCTAAGATTTGCAGCGTGTCAGGTTTCATGGGGGGCCAGACCAGCATTGCTGCTAAGCGTTGCCCTGCTCCCCCCTCCCCAATGCTCACGGACAAGTAACCCTCCCCCTCAGGTGTGGATTTAGGCTAGTTTAGCTTGATTTAGGTTGGTTTGGGTTCCACCATTGTACCTACCCGCTTGCTTGCGGCAACGACTGATACATGATTCATTTGCATGATTGATATTGTGAGAAATGATTGAGTGTGGCGTGTGGGTAGTGGAGAAGGTGGGGCGTGGAGTGTATTTTGTGGAGTGTGCAGGGAGTGCAGGGACTCTGTGTTAGTGTGGAGTGTGTGGAGTGCGGAGTGTGAAAAGTGCGGTGTGGTGTGGGGGAGAACATTTGTTTGGTGCACGGGCCCCACATTGCCTACCACCAGAGAAAAGACAAAAGTCTGTGGAAATCATTGGCACTCGTTGGTTACCGTTCCTGCGTATTTTTGCTTGCCAAGTTCCTGTCCTGGATATTTAAGTCCAAGGCATGGGTGGTGGCCACAGAACAATCGCGCCTGCTTGTGCAATTCCGGTTTTTAGTGTACTTGGCAAACTAGATACATCGGATCGAGGAATGAACGAGATGAACTCCTGAGAAGGAAGTGGTGTCACGCATAGGCATCACTATGCCACCAAAACATTATGCCAATGGTTGTCAGGCCCCCCCCCCGTCGGGGAGGAGGAAACCCTATTAGACCCTCATAAGCCTTATTAGCGTACGGAATTGCCACCAGACTTCACAAAAAGTCAGGCTCAGCACATGTCAGTGATCTGCTGTTTTTCAGGGCGATCCCAAAACTTAGGATTCGTGTCGACTTCCACATTTGTATGTTAGTGTATACATATTACATACATCATAAAGATCATTCAACTGGTGGGTGTCCTGGACGGGATCATTCATGTTTTTGCCCCAACGTGTGCATCATTGTGACACACTGTGCATCCGTTTCATCAAATTTGCAAGTCGGAGGTGATCGTCACACGTTGCACAGCCTTTTGCACAAATGTTTGCGAGGATGAACTTCATCACCCGCCGCGTCAAGGGAGGCAGGCGACACGTGACGTGTAGGGGCATTTGCCTATTTACTGTAGCCACATTGGCATTGGCAACGCAGGCTTTGAACTGCAGACGTGCGTCATTTTGGAGTCGTTCCAGACGGCCACCCAGCGTGTTTCTGATTTCATGCCAATGAGGAGTTGTTTCCCCAAGTTGTTTTAAGACGAGCCACCCAGTCTCCACAAGCTACTGTATCCAGTGCAAGCAGAAGTCCAGTTGACAGAATGCTGACATGACAATCCGCCGGCCCCCCAGTTGCCGTTCCCAGAAAGTAGAGCGATTCTTTGCGCTTGAACGAGATCCTTTGTCCCATGCGCGGGACGTTGCGAGATCGGCGTGGCCATCCAGTTCCAAGTTTCGGACGCACCCTATACGGCTACTCCCCTCTCCCTATTAAATGCACCCAACGAACTAACAGATCGTCACTTCCAGACCCCCGGATCCAATACTTTGAGAATACGCTCATTCTCAGACAAGACTAAACCTGCCGATTTCGCGCCCATCCCAGGGGTATTCCAAACCCTAAATTCATGTTTTCCTGATACTAATTTAAGTCTATGCCTTTAGTGATAATTCTACATTTAATTTGTGCCCTTTTACTTTTGAACCGCAAAAACGAAGAACAACAACCGTGAACGGTTTTGCTTCAATTCGTTACTCACGGTTTTCGTGTCTGGAGAAGGGGGAGCCCATTTTGACGAGGACCAAAGAGGAAATCCGGTCAACCCCTAATTACCCAACTAATAAATATTGTTTGGGCTTGGGGGCCATATGTATTATCAAAGGAAGTTTAGAAGGAACTTCCTGTTACGGATACGGGGACTAAGTGAAGGATGAAGAAAGAAGGCCTGCATGGGCTGGTGGTGGGGGAATAGAAACCGCGAAGCAGAGTGTCCCTCTCTGCTTGACAGCTACCTCGTTCGCGATGCCTGATCAATAACAGGCACGGAATGGGGTCGGACCCAGGCCCGCTGGCACACGCTTTTCAGGACGTGAGTTGTGCGTGACACGCGCAGCACTTCCGCAAGTTGAGGTACAGATTGCAGGCGCAACAATTTGGCAGCCTCAGGTGTTGACTTCGTGGCAGGCGCCGTGTTTTGCAGACTCAGGCGCAGATTGCGCGACGGGGGCGGCTTTTTGGGACCTGTCGCAGCTCCCATTGGCGAGATGATAAGCAGATACAAAGCTCGAAAGGATAGATAGGTAGACAGATAGATAGATTGATAGATACCTAGATAGATGAGAAGATAGAGAGGGGAGATAGAGAGATGGAGATCTACAGAGATAGAGAGACAGAATCGTTAGACACATAAGCTGGTACACGGACAGATCTGGAGAATGCCCATATGTAGATAGATAGACAGATAGATAGTTCAATAGGTCGAGACAGAGACAGAGAAAGAGAAAGAGACAAAGGCGCAAAGGAGAAACGTAAAGAGAAAGAGAAAGAGAAAGAGAACGAGAAGAGAAAGAGCAGGAGAAGAGACAGAGAAAGAGAGACAGAGAGAAAGAGAGAGAGAGCGAGAGAAAAGATAAGCGGAAAGACGGAGAAACGGAAAGAGAAGGGGAAGAGAAAGAGTAAGAGAAAGAGAAAAGAAAAGAAGGAGAAGAAGAGAAACAACAGAAAGAGCAAGAGAAAGAGTACGAGAAGAGAAAGAAAGAGAAGTGGATAACTAAGGAAGAGCAAGATAAAGAGGAAGAAAGAAGTAACGCGCAAAATAGAAAGAGACAGAAAAGAGGAAGAGAAGGAGCAAGGGAAGGCGAAGAGAAAGATAAAGATAAGAACAATAACGAACAAGACAAAGTGAATAATATATCATTGTATTGTGAATCTTGCGCCAACTGGCTTTGCCATTCTACTGGTTAGGGGGAAGGGGTTATGAATGTTTTCGAGTTGGAATTCGCTGACCAAATGGTTGGTGGACAAAAACCTCCAAATGACACGCAGAGAGGGCCCCTCATGGAAGGCGTGTCCATTGTGGAAGATTCTCGAGATGCCAGGCTCAGGTACGTGGGCTGACGAGGACCGGGAGAGGCGCTTGCGAACCAATGGGGCAGTTGCTTTGGTTGAGCCGACCTTTTACCTTAGAGGCAACCCATCATGCGTGACGTGACATCGTTAATGACATTCCACCGACTCCACCACAATGTTCGTCTCAATGTGGCCTGGCACAACCCAACACTGGCACCATGTTCTCACAGGTTGCAACAACTTACTTGCACATTCCGGTCATTTTTTTTGCTTTGCTTCGAGTGGCAGCTGACATCTTCAATTTGTGCGAAACCGAAGCAACTTAGGAAGTTTGCTTTGCTGAGCTGCATCCAAGTGCTCCATGATGTGGCCGCAACAAGAACTTACCAGCGATTCCCATGACTGTGGCCTCCAAACCAACAACTCACTGAGCAGGCGGGTACTGGACGCTTGGCGGGGGTAGCTTGAATGGTGACCCTTTGTGAGGCCCCCTTCTCATTCGGCGCAACATGCTGGACAAGTCCCGTTGTTTTTTGAACACACCGGGAGAAATGGTTTGGGAATGGATCGTAGTGCTTGGAACAGGTCCGCGGCATGTTGATGGACAGCAGCTTTATCTTTGCGTGCTATTCCCAATCCGTTCCCCCACTATTCTTGCCCCATTCCCCATCCCTTTTTGAACTATTCCTATTCCCAATCTATCTCGTTGAACCAGTTCGAAACCAACCCCAACCTATTTCTGAGCAGTGTTCGCCCCATGTTCAGAATGCTTTCAGACCCATTTCTCAATCCATGTATTCGAACAGAGAGGAACGCCTCAGGAACTGAGCATTCGGTCAGGAAGGAGTGACAGGCTGCCAAAATTTGCACGAATCCCTACCCATCGGCATGCCCACCCGCAGGTGCTGCGCAAAGACACTGAGGACTCCGCTCTCGAGACTGTTGCTTGTCTCCCCCTGTTTTCGGTCGGTCTCCTGAGTTGCCGAAGACACCTCCCCTTTCTCATCGATTTGAATCTCCGTTGTAACAGCGAGAAGCTGCAGGTTTTGATTTCAGCCGAGCCTTCCTCAGAGAACTCAGCACTGAATGCCAAACTTCGGAGTGGCTTTCATACTTGATGCACGGCCGGAGAGGGTGGAAAGCACCATCCCAGGGCACCGGTCTGAATCTGATTTGGCGCAGGTTTTCTTTTGGAGGCTCCTCTTAAGCCACGCCTGTCATCCAGGGTTTACTTTTTCACCTTGGAACCTAACTACAGGGCCATCGGCCTGCAAGCATTTGTGACAGTTTTCAAAGGTTAATCCGGGAGCATAACAAAATAGCAAAGGTCAAGGTCCATAGCTCGCACATCCACCACACCGATCCCCGCAAAGGGTCCCGCGACGATGGCGAGAAATCACAAGAGTTCTCAGCTTTAGCACACCGACCACGCCGAACATTTCAAGAGCCACCTTGCGTGGAAATGTTTTGGGAATAAACTTTTTGCTTTTACTTCGCCTTCTATCTTGAAAACACTCAGACGCGAGAGGGGTGCCGGTTGACGAGATTTGTCAGTCGATCGTGTCTTGATACTGGGTCATATATGTATATATATATATGTATCAAATCGACGAGGAGGGGTTCGGGAGCGGTCGACCTGCCCGGAACCATGCCCCAGGAACCCCCCCCCCCCCCGCGAAACGCCCCAAGCGGAGGCAGCCTGCTCAAATGTGCATTCTGACACACGGCCATCTATGAGCCGCATTCCAACTACTTGCACAGAGCAACTGGCACAGGCTCTATATACTCCAAGCGCGAACACTCTGTTCAAGTCTTTTTTGCAGGTTGCTTCGTTCCAGTCGCTCTGCACAAGCTGCTCTGGGCAAGTTGCTTTGTGCAAGTTTCTCTGTGCAACTTGCTGCTCTGTGCAAGTGGTTCTGTGCAAGTTTCTCTGCCCAAGCTGTTCTGCGCAAGATAGTCCAAGGGATTCCCTTGCGGCATTCCGCCCAGGAAGCTGCGTGAGATCTTGGACTTTTACATGCACCCATTTAGTGGGCACCTTAGACAATGCGTTTGCGCCTTGAGGACGGCAGAGCAAACCAGCCTCCATTGTGACTGCGGGATCGGCCCACATTGCTGAAACTTGTTTGCTGGCAGCAAAGAAGCCAGTACTCAACATCTCGTTATTTCACTTTCAATCATGCCCAGGATGACAGGCTTGTGGGCGAGACTCACGCATTTGGCAACAAACAACACCTCTTGCAAGGAACTTTGACCGTGGCAATTCCCCAGTGGACCGAACATCAAGTTTTCTTCGTTAATGGCATGCGCCGTGTTCCAGCTACTGCTTCTCATTCCGCACAAGGTTTGATTGGCACGGACAATGTTTAAGCAACAACGGTATATACCTCAGCCCAACCCTCCGGAGATTAAGGCGGATGCAGACAAATAAAAACGTTCGACTCCTAGGTGACTGGTGAACAACAACATATGATGCAGTGGAGTAGTTAGGTAGGATTAACATTGGTTTAGATTGTTTTATATTGCTTTATTTTAAATGTTATTGTTTGTTTCTTCCCTTTTTCTTTTTTGGCGGGATACTAAGAAGCATTCCACTGATAACACTCATAGAACCATGTTCCATTGAAAAGACGATGAACACCACATGATATCGAATACGTGATGGGTTCTGGACTCATCGTTGACATAGTCCTAAAGGCGTTCGATTGCAAGGCTCCGGCTTAGGTATCCAGCACAACTGCCTACTGCGACACGGAGCAGAGGAGGCCGGGTCCGTGTTTGCTGGCTTTGGTGTGACAGGAAAATGCTCCGGGGAAGCATGATCATTTATTGTGCATGGCTTGTTTTGACTATTGTACACACGCTCAGGAGCCTAAATAACATGATACAAGTGTCGTTGTGTTTTCATGCCATGTTCATGTCACAGGTCTTTGCACAGGCCCTACATGTCACACCAAGCTTTCGTCTTGATGCCGCACCGCTTTTTCGATCACGCGCTGTCGGCCGATTGCTCCCTGTGCTTGTTTCTCTTTTTTTAATTATTATTATTATTGGTCATTTGCATACGTACTTGATATGAGGTATGAAACCCATATTTTTTCCACAGGCCACCGTCACAATTTGGACACAAGCAGATCACGTGGGGTCGATCACTTGCCGTCGGTGAAAGGATCCTAACACTCGCCCATCGAGAGCTTGTCGAAGTGGAGCTCAAGCCGTAATGCACTGACGAAATCCGACCACGAAACCATAATGTTTGTCGGCTTTGTCGGCGTTTACGTTGAAGTCAAAGTCTTGGGAGTCTGAAAAAGGTGCGAAATGGATCCCTCGCAAGCATCAGTATGATTTGGTGAGACCCCGGCAGCTCCAGAAGTCAATAAGAGCGCGGAATCTCCCAGCGAACCACCTCTCCCCCAAAAAACAGAGGACCTTGTGCCGAAGTGAGCAAGTTCAGGAGCCTTGTATTGCTTTGGAGAGAGTACTTCGACGGTATTTGCTGGTCATGGCGTACCTTGCCAGATGTCATTTCGGCCCAAGTATTGGGACACTCGGTTTGCTGATCCATCATGGGCTGCGGTGCCACAACGATGTCTCGCGCAGGTCCACGCGATCCTCATTGTCTGGTGCTGAAAGGAACTCGCGAGGATTCGGTTGACTTCATTGAACCCTCGCAATCTTTCCAATCCATGAGATCACCTGGAGGCAAAGGCTCGCCGCCCGTTGCCGCAACTCATCGCCACCACATACAGAAGTTGGAGATGTTTCTGGAGATTGTACCCAGACACGAACAGCTTCTGGAAAGAGAGGTACTACGTCGCAGAAAAGAGGTCGTGAACCGCAGGGCGAAAACAGATCCTGCCCCTGAGCTGCCAAGCAATTCGGATGAATGCCAGCTGGTCAGACACGCCGATTAGAGGGGTGGCGGGCCTCATGCTGCGACAGTTCATCTTGATGGGAGACAGTTCATGATGGTGAAGGCGGGAGCGGGGGCTTGATGAAGGGGGGGTTTTGCTGATGAAGTCGTGAGATGAGTAGGCGCAGCAGGTTTGCAGCATAGCTGTTCTTTGTAAGCAAAGGGTTTTTTGAATTGATCATCAAGCCCAAGCCCGGCAAATCATCAAGCCCCCCCCCTTCCTTTCCTTCACGAAGCCCACTTCCCTATCAGAACCAGCCCCTCTTCAAGCTCCCATCACAAGCCGAGGCCCGTGATACAGGCCTGCAGCTGATTCGGGCTGCCAATGGACAGTGTTCATAGACGAGCACCCTGCAGGCGAAAAATAAACAACATCCTCAAGACTCAAGCCCCTGCCTTCGTCATTGAAGCAACATCCATCCCCAATTCTAAGAGCAACAACTTTCCTCCAGCTCGTCTAAACAAGGCCCTGTAAGGCTGTCTCCAGCTGGTCTCAGACGGTTGCATATACAACCACCAGTGTTAGCAGGGAGCGAAGGATGTTTATGTCATGGCCATTTGGCTTGGAGTTCATCAATGCCCACACTGCAAGTCTCCGTCCAGCCACCCTCCCGGCGCACCCAGCACGGATGCGCGAAATTTATCAAGTATCTAAATGATCAACTGGCGAAATCGCTGGGCCTGCTGTCCTCAACCAGCAAGTGTTGTGTATTTGGAGTGTTTGTTTGGAGTAATGATGTGTCACAGCTTCTGAGAATGAAAGCAACCACCAGTGTTAGCAGGCATTTCCAGGCAGACTCTTGGTCTCGCAGGAGTTTGGGAAGATCATGTTTCACCTTCTTCCCCTCAGTGCTGTCGCATGAGGGTAAGTCATGTTTTTCCGCAAACATGGCAAAATCCCTGTGCCAGAGTCGATTTGCTTTATGAAGCCTACATAAGTCTACTGTAATGCGTGCTCGTTTGCGAAGCGAACTTGCCACCCCCGTCCGCTCGTTGCCGCAGGTAGCAGCTCATTGCACGTTGGTAGCACGCCGGAGCAGATACCGAATGAAACATGGAGCGAAGGATGTTTATGTCATGGCCATTTGGCTTGGAGTTCATCAATGCCCACTTCATCAATGACAACCCCTGCCCTGGCAGTCTTTCCAGCTGGTCTGAGACGACTGCATCATCACTGCAAATCTCCGTCCAGCCACCCTCCCAGTGCACCCAGCACGGATGC
Source organism: Effrenium voratum (assembly GCA_963377175.1). NCBI lineage: Eukaryota > Dinophyceae > Suessiales > Symbiodiniaceae > Effrenium > Effrenium voratum. The sequence continues at coordinate 1,610,277 of CAUJNA010003450.1, read as the reverse complement.
CCGAAATTTATCAATTATCTAAATGATCAACTGGCGTAATCGCTGGGCCTGCTGTCCTCAACCAGCAAGTGTTGTGTATTTGGAGTGTTTGTTTGGAGTAATGATGTGTCACAGCTTCTGACTATGAAAGCAACCACCAGTGTTAGCAGGCATTTCCAGGCAGACTCTTGGTCTCGCAGGAGTTTGGGAAGATCATGTTTCACCTTCTTCCCCTCAGTGCTGTCGCATGAGGGTAAGTCATGTTTTTCCGCAAACATGGCAAAATCCCTGTGCCAGAGTCGATTTGCTTTATGAAGCCTACATAAGTCTACTGTAATGCGTGCTCGTTTGCGAAGCGAACTTGCCACCCCCGTCCGCTCGTTGCCGCAGGTAGCAGCTCATTGCACGTTGGTAGCACGCCGGAGCAGGTACCGAATGAAACATGGAGCGAAGGATGTTTATGTCATGGCCATTTGGCTTGGAGTCCATCAATGCCCACTTCATCAATGATAACGACTGCATCATCACTGCAAATCTCAGTCCAGCCACCCTCCCAGTGCACCCAGCACGGATGCGCGAAATTTATCAAGTATCTAAATGATCAACTGGCGAAATCGCTGGGCCTGCTGTCCTCAACCAGCAAGTGTTGTGTATTTGGAGTGTTTGTTTGGAGTAATGATGTGTCACAACCTTCGAATATTAAAGCAACCACCAGTGTTCGCAGGCAGTTCAAGGCAGACTCTTTGTCTCGCAGGAGTTTGGGAAGATCATGTTTCACCCTCTTGCCCTCAGTGCTGTTGCACGAGGGTAAGTCATGTTATTCCGCAAACATGGCAAACAGAAAGCCATGCGCCAGTTGATTTGCTTTATGAAATTTATTGTGCTAGATGTCCGCTCGTTTGCAAACGGATTTGTTCAGCATGCAGTGCAAAATTCATATCAATCTACACGATGGATTGCAAACATGTCACGACATGAACGTTTTTTTTTTGCGGTGTGTTTGATTCCGGCAATTAAATGGCTATATCTTTGTGCTAGGAGTTGCGTATAGCAACGAGCGGCGAGGATCGGCAAGGAATTGTCAGTCTTTTGCAGCATGACCGAGCGTATTGGAAACGGAAAGCAGCGCTGCACGGACGAGATACGGATACGTGGTACTTCTCCACACACAAATGGGTGTCTGTTCGGCAAAAGATGTTCCTACTCTGGTGGCCCTTCCCTGACCTCACTGAGGGTGGCCTTCAACCGGTTTGCTTTCCCAGTTTTCGAGTCTTGGCAGCGAGATAAAACACAGCTGGGCAATCCAGTGAATAGAGGCATGTGCTTTGGAAGGCCGCCTACTGCCCAATCCCGCACTCTCTCTCTGTGTTCCACTCTCTGCAGTCCCTCTGCTGTTTGTCGTCACGAAACTCCAGTGCCACGGGGCAAACCGGGCATTCATCATGACTTGGGTATGGGCCACAAATAATCCACCAAGGGACAGCAGGTTTTAGTCCTTGAATTTCCAACGCCGAATTATGTTGTTCTCGCGGTTGGCTCGAGCCGGGGCTCATGGTTGTTCGGGACTTCAACCGAGCCATTGCCGCGTGTGGCGCACACTGGCCACGAGCTATCTCCCTCCTGGCGGCAGCTTGGCTTGTGGCAGGCAGTATTCACGCGACTTCCTAAATGGCCGCTGTTGCCTGCGAACAGGGGCATGGCTGCGACATGCTGCCTAATGAAGCTAATGGCTCCTTGTTGGCTTGGTATTAAAAGAAACGGGAAGGTCCTTTCAAGGAGGGCGACGATTATGGCAGCCACCGTCCCTCGAGTTGTACCTTTTTTCCATGGCCATCTAGTTGTCATACATGTTCTTGAAGGGAGGCACACTTTCCGATGTGATGTTTCAGCCCTTCCCATTCTGCGGATCACCGTGGTATCCGCGGAATTTAAGCAACAAACATTTCGAGTCGAGCGCATTGTCCAGACCATGCTGTTCCAAGCCGAATGACGTTGGGTGTGTTCGTTTCAGCGCAAGTTCCTCCGATCCTCTCAGGAGATCTCCGATGCTTCCCTCCAGGCAGATGTCGCTGCTCGGCGTCGACAGTTTTTCTATGCTGGGTCTGTCGGCGGTGGCTAGTCCTGTCGTAGGAGATGTGGTTCTTTCCCGGAACCCCTTTTGATTCCTTTCTGACAACCAAGACGTGAATGCCCTGCGATTGCAGACACCCCGCGCAGCAACAAGTGGACAACATGTTGTTTACATGGGTCAGTTTACCAACTCATGTCAGTGAGCTGCTTGTCCTGGCAGGCTAGTCTCTTGAATTGCAACAAGCAATCAAGCACCAACCAGACTAGGCGCGTGGAAGCATGTTGATGCTGAATCGATGCGGTAGATGGCGTGGGTCTGGAATGGGAAGCATGCCCTCAAGAGGGTTTTGAGCCCACACATCAAGTCTTCAATGGATCATGAGATCATCCTCATTTTGGAGGCACGAAATGGCCGTCAGCACCGCTGCAAGTTGCTACACTGGATGCCACACATCCGACGGAACACAACTGGAGAAACGAACATATCTGAATTGCCCTCGCGCAACACAAGAGACACATTTCCAGGCTTCCCCTGCGTCCATGCGGGACTCCCCCACAAACCCCTTTGGTTTGTGTTGACGGCTCATGAAACCAAGCTTTGGTGTCTGTTGACCATCAGGCTTATTTGGTTGAATTCTCAAGGGGGGGTTCTTTTGCCCATGGCTCATTTAATTGGAGGTCCACCGAGAAGCCCTGCTTTCATTTCTGTTGACCATCAGGCTTATTGGGTTGAATTGGGTTGAATTCCCAAAGCGCCGCTGGGCATTCCGCCCAGGCACTGCACACACACAAACTGCTCAGCCTTTGCCGGTTCTAGGCAAAAAACGGAAACTTGTGAAACCTGTTGCGCTGCAGTGAGACTGCTACTGCTTGGTGGGTTGCTCTGGGTTTTTTGTGTGGTCTTCCCTCGGAGTTTGCACCTTGGGTCAGCTGTTTGCAAGTCCAACACCCATGGTGGAGTGGGGTTTTGATCGGCAGGAGCTTTGCAAACAGTTCTTGGACAAATTTGCGTGCCGCAGCCCTCCTTTTTGCTAGGATCTTGAGCAAACGCCGCACCAAATCAAGCCATACGCGCTTAAATTGGCGGGGTCTTTTCCGGTTTTACGATTCCATGCGAGTTTGTGCAGCTTTATTCAAGGTGTTTTGCACATGTTCCCGTTCCTGGCCCAATCTATGTGAAGCAGGGACCTGCCCTGCGTCAACCATTCCTGGGAGGGTTGGCAACAGCGCACCGCTTTTTGAGAGTTGTCAATTTTGCATATTTCATGTATCTAGTTTGCAGGAAGGTCCCCAAACCCATACCCGAGGAGAACCACATTGCCTTCAATGGAAGACATGGATGTGTGTTTCTTGATATAGGGAACAACAAAAAACGGTTGCTCTTGGTTTCCATTCAAAACTATCCTTGCAAACAGGGTTCCCCAAAAAAACAGACCCTCACAGCATTTCATTGCTTTACTACGTATGGGCATTTGTGGCCTTTTTGGGTGTCTCAGGTATCCTTCAACTCAGCCATCAATGTATGCAGCCGGGCACAGCAGTGGCAACGAGCTCTTCAGCTGTTCAGTGGCGCCAAAGAAGTCGCAAATGTGATCACCTACAGCACCGCCATCACCGCTTGCAGCAAAGCAGGGACGCTTGCCATTGCGCTTTGGAATTTTAGAATTTTAGCCGCAAGCTTCGGGGGAATTGCGGGTTCCACACTAAGCAAGACGTTGAACATGTTCCTGCTGTCGACAGATTTTACCATGTTCCCCTAGTGATTGCCTGCCTTTCAAAAACCGTCGTGGCAGTGGAAGGCTTTCAACAGGCCAAGGTATGCTGCTTGCCCAACCAGAAGCTGTCAGCCTTGCTCGCTTTAAACCATGTTTGTCATGTGATCTCGGTCATGATTATTTGACGGACTAGTCAAACTTGAGGTTCCCTTGTGAATCAATGTTGAAAGCTGCTTGACCGGCAAACTGCAAGAGTGACTTGACGCTGTACGGTTGGCCGCATCCAAGCCTGATTGACCATAGGATTTGGAGGCACAAGGCAGCTTGCCATGTTCAAGTTTGGACGAGGCTGAGCGGCTCTGCTGTAGCAAAATGCACTTGAAGCAGTTGTTCCCAGATTTTCTGGCGTGACCTGTGAGTTAGAAATCATCCTAAAGTTATAGCTGGGAGTTTCGCCCAGTGTAAGTGGGATGTCGGATATGTGTGGCAACTGGTATGACACTGAAGGTACGAGAAAGCCAAACCTCATCCGACTCAACTCGTTTTGCTGGATGACTCCTGAGTTTTGGGGGCCAACACTTGGTTTCCATGCTAGTTTTGAAGCTGTGTTTTTCTGGAAGTGTGAAAGTGCTTGTTTGACCAACAGCAACGAACAGGTCAAACCTTGGTTTGTGTTCGCAGGATTTGAGATCGGCCATGTTCGGCGTGACAAGCTGAGCTGCGGTGATTTTTTCCTTATTTGATAGTAGGGCCTTACTAAGGGCTCAACAAGGGCTTATTTGGCCTCCCTCCCCCTCCCCTCCCCCCCCCATCCCCCATGCGTATAATTTGTGTCCGCTCAAAGGATTGGGCGCTCCCCGTGCACTCTTTTGAGAGCCGGCTATGTGCATCAGTTTTCATGACATAGAGTTCAGTCAGGAGATGGCAGCAGGCATTGTTTCTTCTGTCCACAGCAGACGTGCCGCTGGATGTGATAGCATTTGGCGCTGGCATCAGTGCTTGTGGCGCGCATTGGCAATCGGACACTTGGCTTAAAACAGGCCTGGTTGAGTGAGAAAGCACCAGGACTTGTGTTGAGCAACAGCATCAACTATCACTGCAAGCAGTCTTGCAGATTGAGCCTTATTCATACCAGTACAGTCCGGCAGAGCCGGAGAGCGGAAGTTTGAAACATTTCAGAACCATAGTTTGGAGCACGATGAGTTTTCCCTTCTTTCTTTCTCTCACTTTCTCCTTCGTCCCTTTGTCTTTCTTCCCATGTTTGTTCTCTTGATCCTCTTCCGCTTTGTCGTTCTCTGTATTTTCCTCTTCCGTTGTGTCTCCGTACCAGTTTGATTGTCTTTGTTGTTGTTTTTACTTCTGTCTATTTATGTGTAATCATTATGTTGTTTCGTTTATTTTTATCTTGGTGTTCCTCTTTGTCTGATTACTTTATCCTTGTGGTTATGTGTCTTGTTGCTTTTATTTGTCTCTTTCTATTCCTCTATCTTGTTCTCTGTCTTTTTATCTTTGTTTACTAGTACTGTCTCTTTATCCCTATCTTCTCAAGTATGATTCTCAGTATATTCCTCTTTCTCTGTTTCTGTTCTTTGTCTTTGCATCGTTTTCTCGTTCTTGATCTGTCTCTTTCTGGGTGTGTTTCTGTGTACATGTTTCATTGTTTTAGTGTGCCTTTCTCTCGATCTGTCTTTTTCTCGTGTCTGTGTCTCTTTCTCTTAGTATGTCTCTCTCTCTCTCTCTCTGTCGCTGTTATCTTTGTTTTATGTGTTCTTTGTCTTTCTCTTACTTTGTCTCCTTTTCCTTATCTCTGTCTTTTGTCCTTTGTCTTTCTCTTGTTCTTGTTTAATATGTATCTTACTCTTCTTCTTGATTCTTGATCTTTCGCGTTGTTGTTTCCTTCTCTAACTTCTCTTCTTTCTCTTTATCTTCTCTTTCTCTTTATCTATCTGTTCTTTGTTTCTCTTCTTTCACTCTCCCTGTTTCTTTCTTTGTTCCTCTTCTTCTTTCCCGTTCTCACACTCTTTTTCTCCAGCCCACTCTCTTTCCCCAGCCCACGGACATGAACACACATCAGAAAGCATGGAGTCTTCGAGGCCCCCGAAAGCGCACAGGGTTCTGCGAGCCAAGTGTTCAGGAGCCACGTGCTGACATACTCGGGTTTCCCGGCCCGGTCACAAAAGCTTAGCAATCTGCCGGCGAAGTCCCTGCGACATGAAGCAGCACCCAAAAAGGTTCCCTGCAGGTAAATCCCACGAGGGTGTGTGGGTTCCTTGCTAATCTTCAAAGCACGTACCGAATTAAGTTGCAATTTGTTTATGCCCTTTGACTACAGGCCAAATCAGTAGGGTTTAGTAAGGCTTGGAGGGAAGGCACTTCTTTTGCCGGTCTTCCGTGCAACAAGAGCATCCCAAGTTGCTGTGGGAAACAAGCAAAGCACATCCAAAGAATGCCAACAAGCAATACCGTACAAGGAGTCAGCTTCCCTTAAACACACATTGAAGTTTTTATGGTGTCTCCTTTTCGGGTCGGATTTTTTGCGGCACTTGTGCTATACGGCTTTGTTGGTACGGGGTGGGCACGTCTGAGGCTCTGGCGCTTCTTGAGCGTTTGCAGATGCAAAGGCTCAGAGAGAACTCCGTGGTCTACAATTCCGCCATGAAGGCGTGACGAAGCCGTGAGTTCTTTAAGCCTCCCATGTGGACGTCTCTTTTTTGTGAGGGAGCCGTTGTCAGGCAAGCCCTGATTAGTTGGGGTTGTTGGGAAACTTCCACCAAACCAACAATCCAAAGCAGGGGGAAGCAAACGGGAAGGGTATTTTAGGTTGCTTTAAACTTTGGATCGCCGATTGGGACCCGGATCCCTTGCTTGAGACACACCCATTTCCCGAAGCCAACGCCTCAGAGTTGGCTTCTTCAGGATTGAAGGGAAGCCAGATGAATGTTGGGAGTCCAATTTTGAGACAAACTCAATTGGCTTTGGTCACCTGTGTGAGCATTGTTGGCTTTGTCCTGTGTTCGTCAAGGTGGCTCCGCGCTTCAGGGCGTCTCTAGGTTTTCCCGCGTATAGAAAAACATACAAATATATGTATGTATAGCTGCATCCTCTGTACAGGTGAGTTACAACCGGCTCTCATCGATTTGCAACAGTTTGCGGGCTATCGCAGCATTCTGCAGAAGAGCAATCATCGGCTGGATAGAATCCATAGAGCGTTTGGCCACATGTCACATGCACATAAATTCGTCAAAGGGTAGAAAAAACAGTAGCATCCAAGTTCCCGCGCAACCTTCACTCTCGTGTTTTTGCTGAGTATAGTCAATCCCTTTGTCTCAAAATAGTGGTTGACACCATCGTTTGTTGGTATGCGCAGGGGAATCGGTATTCCAGGGTTTCTTGGTTGCAGGAGTTCGTCCACCGCAGGTATTCCTTTTTGGAGGGAACCCTTTTTGGGGGGTGGTGCGAAGGGATTTCGTCCACGGCAGTTGGACTGGATCGATGCAAATGAGGCCTGCGAGCTGGGCAGTGCCTGGCAGGCGCTGGGGCGCTGGTGTTCCTGTGATGATTCCAAGGTACCAGCCACCGCTCGAGTGGGTAACCAACTGTTCCAGTTTTTTTTTTTTTTTTTTAATGAAGGATTCCAGGAAGCCGCTAAATTGTAGGCAACCAACAGTTTTCCGAGGGGGGTGTTAAAGGGAGGTAAATGGAATCGCTGAGGTAGGTACTTGCTAGCCTTGTGGCGGCTGCTTCCCTCTGTAGAAGGTTTGAGATGTTAGCCGCTGTTCGCCTTGGATGGGTTTACCTTCATGACTTCACGTGACTTCCGCGTATCTGGCCAGTGGCTGATTTTATTCATCGCAGGGAACGCAACCTGCCTGGTCAGCTCCGGGAAGAGCGGGATAGAGGGAGCCCCCCTTCAAAATTTCCGCACTTTTAGGAGGTCCTTTTCTTTCTGGCAATGCGAATCGAGCACCGATCTCTGGAGGCAAGCTCCGGATGAAGCGGAAATGCTAACGGTGGATAGGGCAGGGCTCCCGTCGCTTTGGTGAAGTGAAGATCCTGGGCTGCGAGTTCCGCATTCCGCAAAGCGACATCATTTGCACTGGACGGAACCACAACCCTGGACTCCCTAAATGTGTTTCATTGAACCTTGAAGACAAGATCAACTCATTATGCTCTGCTCGTGGCCGACCAGTGATGTGTGTGTGTGGTGTTGTTTGCTGGTCTAGTGTTTGTCAATATGTTCTCAGTCTTGTCATGACAAGACCATGAACATGACTAGAACCAGATCTTGTGTACGCCGAGTATGGGTCGTACAAGTTCAAGAAGATCCGCCGATTGATAAAATCGACGCGTGCTGTTGGAAAGGCCAGTGGGACCAGATTCAATCCTGAAGCTTCAATAGTTCCTGCTTGGCATCCGACCCCTCATGTCTAGGAGGCGTCGTCCTTAGGCTAGCCATTGGGTAAATCATAGGACTATCTTCTGTTGTCATGTCTTCTTTGGAGACCCGTTTCCGCAGAGCCCCCGTTGTTTAATTCCGGTCGCGTTGTGCGCGCCCTGTCCAACATGGGGCCATTCCACGACTGGATCTTTCAATTTGAAGGCGCGTTCTGGGGCAACGACTGGCTGAACATGTTTATACGCCGACATTGAGAACTCCTTGCCACCTGCCCCGGATTTGAGGTTCGCAAACCAAGGCGTAGCCGGTCTTCTCCGTGACACTTGCCGTCAGTTTCCCACCGGTTCGCTAGCTTCTCATTTCCTGAGGCTCTTGGTTACACTACTCATGAAGGGACTTTAAAGTAAGAGCAATCCATGGGTCGTTCTGTTTTGTTCGGCAGTGATTTGGAACAGCGAAAAGGTCGCCCAAGGCGCAAAATGCCAAGTGAGAAGAGGTGAAGTCGCCCATGGCCATGGCACGGGCACCCCATGAGCAAAACAAATCGAAGTGAGAGGCGGCCTTGTGCCTCTTCTCAACGGCCGAGCTGGACCTCGTGAGTTTCAGTGTGGCGGTGAGTGCCTGTGGCGCCGGGCAAAGGCTGGAAGTCGAGACACGGGCAGAGGGCAAAAAGTTTGTCAGACGGGGAGGTCCTGTGAAGGGATGGAAACCGGAAACATCCGGCCTTTGCAAAGAGTTCCTGGAGAGGAAAAGGGAATCAAACTGGGAGTTCAACCAGATCCAGATATCTTAGTTGCGTTTGCCAGGTGGCTGTTGCTTGGAGCTCTGAAATGGGACGCAGTTTGGGCAGAAGAGTCTTCGAAGTAGGGCTGATCGGCTCAAGGCAAAGAAGCTAATTCCCTGGTTGCAAGCCGCAAGAGCCGCTAACTTTTACCATTGGCTTGCGGGTGATGTTTGCTTTCGAGGATCAATAGCCTAAGTGTCCAGCAAGGGCGGTCCACTCCTAGAATGTGAGCCACTGATACTGGTCTGGGTGGATTTGCTGCCGCCCTGTACTGCCTTTCGGGAAACACCACATTGTACGTGACTCATGTCAGGCACCCGTCACCCGAGGTTTGCCCGAATGGGCCCCAGTTTGTTGCATGTTTTACCGCGCCCACATTACTTGGCGTATGATTCGGGTGTTTTCTGAGAGAGGATTCGCTCCAAGAAGGGGCTCCCCAATTGTTTAGCCCGGTTTTCAGCAATTGGGTATGAGTCAAACATTAAACCACCAGGGGACCGCAGGTTTTAGTCCGTGTTTCCATTTACCAGGGTTCTATTTTGGGGGTTACCCTATTTTTGACCCGCTGCCATTTGGTTTCCCACTGTGCGGAATTTTCAGCGCGTCAGTTGCCATCAAGCGCCAGGTGGGCGGAGGCGGGCCAACTGCTGCGGCAGCTGGGGCGACACCAGCTGCAGCCGGATGTGGTGACCTGACGTGGCTATCGGTCGAGCTATCGGTTTGTTTGGCGGCTAGGCTCCCTTTGGTGGTTGCACGGTGGTTCGGATTTGGATTTGAACCCCTGGCTTTTGCATGTTTTGCAGAGGGTAAATGGGAACCCCTCCTTCACCAAGAAAAACACAAATCCAAACCACCAATTGGGGGGGGAAGCTGACAATCTACTAGAGTTGCCGTCCTGTGGGAATGTATCACAACCAGGCCTGGAATAAAAATCGTTGCAGTTTGAAGCCGTTTGCACCAGTGCCCTTGTCAAGCTATGTAGCAATGGCATCATGTGGATTCGATGTTGCATGATATTCGGGAAGCTTTCAAGCGCAAGGCGGCGGTCCAGAGTTTCAGGGCAGCTCCACAAAGGTTACAGGGCTAACATTGACTACACATGTGAGCAATGGCCAAAAGACCCTTACTTGGGGTTAGCAGGGATGATCAATAACCTGGCAGTGAGGATCCTTAAGAACTGTTATAGTGAATCATCCTATTAAGGGAACCATGACCATAGGCCATCTAAAGAGTTTTAACATAGTTGGCACGTGGGACACTGCAGAAGAAGATCTGGCACCTTGTAGCGTGCATGCAAAGAATGCCAATGTGAGCTGCAGCTTGAGTCGATGGTCAATACCTCAGCCGGGTGTGCACAGTGGCAGTTTTGGGAGTTGGCTCTGCAGTAAATTTGGACGTGGCTTCCCAGTACATTAGGTTGTGAGCCACTCATGTGGCTTGTAGTGGTGTAGGATGCGTAGGGTTTGTTGGCCATAAAAGGGCGCATCTGAGCCGATTCGGATGTATACTGTAGTCATGGGCCCCCTACTGCGGTTGCGTCGCTTTCTAAGCGGGGCTGGAGTTAAGGGAAGGTTCATTGGCTCACTTTCCAATGGGGCTCAGAAGGCAGTAGTCATGGGTCAAGTGCTGCCTATCAGATCATGATCATGCCTTTTTCTGCAAACGGGGGGGGGGTGCACCAAAAGCCAAGAGCCCATCCAAGAGTTGCAACAAGAGACCAAAAGGAAGCGACTGCTTTGGGCAGACCCTACTTTCAGAAACACGTGCTGTATTGCCCTTTTGGATGAAGCCAAGGTTCTGTACAACACAACCATCAGTGCCTGCGGCAGTCACTGGCGCCTCGGCGGTACCAATTATAATAAAGAGTGGTGCCAGCGTGTGCAGTGGTGCTAGCGTGTGCACATTTCGTGTTGGGAGGCCCTTTGCCGAAGCTCCCTTATCTAAATCCTGGACAGGTTTGTTGCTTGCGTGTGTCCCTGAGCCATCCAACACGTCCCATGAGACAGACCCATGGAATCCCAAAGAGTTGCTGATTGCCAGCAGGGTAAGGCCCAGCGGACTTAGGCAAAATAATGTCGCTTCCAAAAGGCTATGGTTCATTTTGTGAATGCATGCAAACTACCGACAGTCCCCGCAGTGTTTCTTTTTGCGTGCAACCTGCCGTGACGGGGGACATGATCTTGTCCATGGCTCACATGTCTTGGAAGTCGAGCGCTCCAGCTTTGATTTGGCAGAAGTTCTTCGTCAGTCGATGTGGAAGCTGTTGGCTCCAAACGCTTCTGGACACAAAACATCCCGTGGCACAGGCCTGGCTGTGTTTGCTTCCATTTCCATGGCAACGGTTTTGCCGAGCTGTAGGTCAATGTTCTTTGGGCAGATCTGGATCAGTGCTGAAGGGTTTTTGCAGCGACACGCACGCTGCTCCAAGTAAAATTTGGTCCCTTTAATCCTGTACCATCCAGCAGCCCCCCAAACATTTCGAGAAACGCCCAAGTACTGTAATTCCCGTGCTTGACAGGTCTGGGCTAGTCTGATCCGCTCGCATCCTCACCGCTGGGGGGTGTCTATGAACAAAGAGCAGGTTGTGCCGTTTATCCTAGCACAATACTCCTCATCTGCTTAGTGGCGCTGGGCGGTATGTGTGAATTGGTGTCCGTTCAATATTAATATGCGCGCAAAAACAGATGGTGTGTTTGTAGAGCTAGCCCTTTTCAATGGGCCAGGTCATGATGATGCTAGATTCGCGTTGGCAACCAGACCCACCCCAGAGAGCGACCGGAAAGAAAATGAAGGCGGACTGAACAGTTGCTCTCATGTTTGTTGGTCCCGCAAGCAGGCGCGGAACCGCAGAGGTGCAAACCTTTGACAGACAGTTTTTATTGCAACATGCGTTTGCGCCACAGGGTGGGAGGGTGGACACCTAGAACCGGTTCCCCGGGGCCAAATTTGGCACCCAGGCAAGAGGCCCTAGTGCTGCTGGAAGAGTTGACCGATAGCCAAGGAGCTGATGCCAGGAGCTAAGATGGGGATCAGCTACCTTGTTTTTGGAGGAGGGTTCCAGCACTTGAAGGGCTTTCTGTATTTCTTTCTCCGGGGTGGAGGGCCCCCCGAACGGACATGATACGTGGTAAACAAAGCAAGATTTGGAATCGACTCTCCAGCTGGTTGAATTGTCATTTCGCAATGAACCAAGGGTGTCACACTCGTCTTGTGGTTTTCCTCTTTTCCAAACGCCAAGACTTGCTGGGCCACAGGCCATCTCCTATAACGCCGCCATCAGCTGCTGCGTAACTTGGACATGTTCAAAGTCGTTGAACGGCCCCACAGACTGGGAATGTGCATACATATATATATATATAGCTGTATTGTACATATATATATATAGAGAGAGAGAGAGTGGTATTCGCCTTTGTAGTTTGCCAAGCTATGCAAGCACTGATCTGAAGACGCACATGTGCACCTGATGTGCTTGTCCCTATCACAAGCGGAACGCGGATGGAATAGCCGGGCCGCTTTCTGGTCCTTTGCAAGTGAGACTAAAGCATTTACCTGTGCATGTCTCAAGCTCCAGGAACAGGCCAGTTGCTGGCCAGCAGCCCTTGCTCTCTTGTCCCCGACCACGGCCACGCCCGCAGCTGTGGGGGGCGTGGTGGGTGCGCTGGGCGGCCGCTGGCAGCAGGCGAGCCGCTTGGATCGGCGAAAGCAATGCAGGTGGCGCTGAAGTGGTGATCAGCTTCAAGAATTGGACTGCGACACCCTTGTCACGTGAGGCTTTATTTGTGTTGACTCCTTGTCTAGCAAGTAACTAGTTAGCCAGCGAAGGGAGCTATTCTGTCATCCGTGCAAGTTCGTAATCCTCAGTTATCAAAATGAGCTACCTCCCTGGTGGGGAGCCGCATGCCAGACAGCCACGCGTTTCGCTAGTTGGTTCATGAATTTTCTAGCTGCAGGTTAGTGAAAGGGTATGTGTCCAAAGTAGGGACATAATTAGGTTGTTTTTCAACCATGGGTTCCCCTTTCTCCTGACCGCAGGCGTTGCTGATCTTTCAGGAGACGCGGCGCTTCTTGCGGACGGAGGCCGTGTGTTTCTGTTGTTTCTTGCCGCGCGGCACTTGTTTATGTCACCAAGACCCAAAATGAGTGGACAACTACATTCCCCCCCCCTGCGTAAAGTGTTATTGCTCGATGTTTGTTGATTTGCTTTGGGGGCAACACCACTTGTTGGAGCATATCCAAGAAGACATGTGTATGGGCAAAACATTGGTCGACCTTGCCTTCAGATGTTGAAAGACGACCCATGCATGAAGATTCCTTGCTCCGGGATGAAGTCTCGTTCCATTAGCTATGATTTCAATAGGGAACCAACCTCACAAGTGGCGGGACTCCCTCGTTGATGTCCACCAAAGGCTCCCCTATTCAAACTCACATTCATTTACTGGATTCAGCCTGGTTCGTGTACTCCACACCCCACATAGAAGGTAGACACTAATAGAGGGTAGACCCCACGCTTGCTGGCAGAACCCAATGCCTCTTTTCAGACAAGGCATCCAGCCAATCCTTGCATGGCATGTGGGCAAATCGTTTTTGGAGGGTATCCGTAAAAGCGGGGATTGTTCAGGGGGAAACCGAAAGAACACCATATTGGGTTGCCCCTTTTTTTGACACATACCCATTTGTCGCGAATTTGGTCGCCCCCTGAACCAACGACTGTCAATACAATGCGCTTTCCGCAGCCGAAGCTCGCAAGGGGTACTTGCCGGGAACAAAAGGCACACTTGCTTGCCCGTTGGGTTGGTAACCTTTGGGCCTATTGTTTTGGCCCTAGTTTGACGCATAGCCCTGAATTTCAGTTCGGCACATCAAAAGTGGTGCTTCCAAAAAGTCTCGTCGAATTCTGTCCACCAAAGGGTCCGATGCATACCCATGGGCGTGGCTCAAAACTAATCAGCTGGGAGCAGGTTTTTTACCTTTCCATTTACCAAGTTTGCATTTTGTACCATTTTGCAGCCCTCTTTTTGGAGCCGCCTCCATGTTTATCCCTGCGCTGGTCTCACTCGACCGGCCCCCCACCAAGTCGCTGTCTCACCAGGATGTGGCCCTGTACGGGGCGCTGCTCAGCTCCTGCGAGCGCGGCTCCGCGTGGCAGGCGGCCGCGGAAGTCTTCGAAGAGATGCGCCGGGCCAAGGTGCAGGAGACCGGCGGTCTGCGGTCGCTGGGTTTGCTTTTGGTTTTTGCCCGGGAGTCGGTCGGAGTTCCTCAGCTGGGGAGGGGTTTCCCTTAATATGCAATATTTTTTGAAATTGTGAACCCCCTGTTGGTGTTGGAAAGGAAAGCAAATGAGGTTAGTAGAGCAGGCCCATTCCTAGGGAAGCACCGAGCTCGCCTATCACATACCGGGTGCATGTGCAATAGTACTGTGACTGGAGAGCATGATGGCGGCCACTTACCTGCTTTATATATATATATATATATGAGGGCCGTCCTAAAACCCCAGTCTTCAGTTTTAATGATCGCCGAACGAGGAGAAGTAAAAGTTGCCAAAAGCTGTGCGCGCGCAAGGAGCGCGCAAGTGCGGCCCAAGGGACGCGCAAGGTTTCAGTTTTGAAGGGTTTCATGTACTGATGTTGCCTAGCTTGATGAAAGGAGGTGATATTTTCTTGCTGTACTTGTGCCTTTCGAATCAGTCAGACGCCAAACGAAGCCAAAGCTTCTGCGGTCATGAATTCAACAATCAGCAAGTGACACGACAAAATCCGCGCAAGCCGCGCGCAAGCCGCGCGCAAGTTGCGCGCAAGCACGAGAAGCCCCAGCAAGACATCTACTGTAGCCATGCTGTCTCGGATGTCCTTAGCGGCGCGGTTCAAGCAATGGATAGGCACCCGCAACATGCACTTTCATTCTTTCAGGCTGTGTCCAAGCTGTGTGGCAGAGCCTGCTGTTCTTTCTGTTGAGTCAAGGGTATGTTGCTCGCAATGAATTTCCGGGAGCGACAGCGGGAAAAGTCTTTGTGGGTTGCTGTGTGAACGACAAACACACTGCTTAGAAAAGCTTGCGCGCAATCCACACGAGAACTTCGCAAACCGAGGTCAACGAGAACGAGTTTCTGCGTCACTGTGCGCGCGCAAGTCCGCGCAGGTGCCGCGCAAGTGCGGCCCAAGGGCCCAATTGCAGGCAAAGGAATAGGACAACCCCCATATATATAGATTGCTTGACACCCGTGACATCCTCATACCACGTCGCATCCGGTTAGCAATTTTGGAAGGGGGGGACTCCCAACATTTATCCATAAACAAAAGGCATGCGGTGACACGGCTATGCACCTCAGCTCTGACAGATGCATAAGTTCTGCGTTCTGTGTCTCACTGACTGCTCAGGAGGATGTCATTGCCTTCAATGCCTTGATCAGTGCCTGTGAAAAGTGCCTTGCTGCCCATAGAGCGGACCGTTGCTGAGAGGGTGGTCTCCTGTCAGTTTCCTCTATTCAAGCACGACAAAACTGGGCTCATCTTGCCTCATGGACACCGCTGTGTTGGACAAATCCGCGATGTGTCTTTCCTGGGAGCCTTTCCTGCTTGATGTCAGAAGACGTGCAATCTTGCGAGGCTGCCTCTTTTTATGGGAGAAACCGGGATGGTCGTCAACTACATGCTCCACTTTCTGGTGCTTTTTCGAGTAACGCAACCAACCGAGTTTGGTGCATACGTTTTCCATCATGGGGCTGACATGATCCCCCAATCCCGTTGTTGATTGGTTGCTCCTTGTTACGCCCGCCAATCTGGTGGATCATATGGACAACTCAGAGCGGCACCGAAAATCCAGTATCCTGGCAAACCAGTGCATGTTGGTTAAATTATTTGCTTCACCATGTTTAAAGACAACTGAAACTCCTGAAGTCGTTTTGTTTGCGACGAAGACAGGCTCGACTGAGAGTGCTGCCGTGCGGAAAGGGAAAGTCACAGAGGTGGGTGTGTCTTTGTGTAGGCAAGCCCCCAAAAATGTGGTTGTCCCTCCTGGTTTCCCTTTAAAACCAGCCAACATGGGGTACCCTAACACAAGACAGACTCAGGGCCAACTTAGCACGTCTAGCTGCTACTCCAGCAGATGCATGCGACACGACGCACATCCTGAGCCTTTTTGCGAACACACATGAGGGGTGCAGGAATCCTCCCTTTTCAAAAGGGGAGTAGTTACAGGGGTTGATGCACCACGACCTGTTGGCACATGTTGCATGGCGGGAAATTAACTCAGTTTCTTCAATCTCAGCGTCTCGGTCACTTTGTAAGCTGTCCTGAAGTTCTTTTGTGCAGCCGCTCTGAGGTGTGAGCAGTGGGCACACGCGCTGTCTGCACTGGCTGAGTTGATGTCCCTCACACTTGAGGCAGGAACCATGTTACAGTTGGGTGAATTGTGCTCATCATCATAGATCCAAGCGTCCTTGTTGCATCATCATCACCACGTCATCGCCATCAAAACCATCATTACCAGCACCACCACCACCCCCACCCCCCCTACCTTCAATACCACCACCACCGCCACCACCACCCCTAGCGTCACCACCACCACCACCACCACAACCACCGCCGCCACCGCCACCGCCGCCGCCGCCACCACAACCAGCACCACCCCTACCGTCACCGCCACCACAACCCCTACCGTCACCACCACCACCGCCGCCCCTACCGTCACCGCCACCACCACCCCTACCGTCACCACCGCCACCACCACCACCACCATCATCACCACCACCAGCACCACCAGCACCAGCATCACCAGCACAAGCACAAGCACCACCAACACCAGTGCCAGTACCAGTACCATAATCGTCATCATCATCATCATCAACATCAGCATCATCATCATCATCATCATCATCATCACCATCATCATCACCAGCAGCATCATCATCATCATCATCAGCAGCAGCATCATCATCATCATCATCATCGTCACCGTAACCGTCAACGTCACCGTCACCGTCACCGTCACCGTCATCGTCATCGTCATCCTCATCATCATCATCATCAGCATCAGCATCAGCATCACCATCACCATCACCATCATCGTCATCGTCATCCTCCTCCTCATCATCAGCATCAGCATCAGCATCACCATCACCATCACCATCATCGTCATCGTCATCCTCCTCCTCATCATCAGCATCACCATCACCATCACCATCACCATCATCATCATCGTCATCCTCCTCCTCATCAGCATCAGCATCAGCATCAGCATCAGCATCATCACCATCATCATCATCATCGTCATCGTCATCATCATCATCATCATCATCATCATCATCATCATCATCATCATCATCATGCGAAAACATCAGACGTATCACAATCATGATGATTATTGCTCGAACAACTAAAACTAAAGGCAAGAATCCTAACAGTTTCACTCCTGCGCATACATAAGCATCTTAGAGCCAAACCTCAATAAGTGAAATGGAGGCTGATTAAATTGATCCGACCATGAAGCAGTTACACTGTTAAAGGGTATTTTAGATTTCGGGGGGGAGGGGGTCCTTGCAGCATCCCAAACAGGTCCCTGGTTTTTGACAGATGTTTTTCTCATTTGGGGCCGTAGTCAGAGGCACAACTCATGAAGAGCCGAAATCCCAACCCTGACAGCTAGCTGAATGAATCTCTTGGGGGCATTCATGCTAGGCACTGCTAGCTTCGAGTGCTACGCTTGCACAGAAAATTACGGGCTTTGCCTTGCAACCAGTACCTTTACTCATGGATTGCTTAATCTTTTCTTCCCCTCTTTTTTGGGGGGAGGGGGGGTCCTCCAATTTTACCCTCTCACGGAGCTTGCTGATATTGTGGCATGGTGCATGTTTGTTAGGTCAGGAATGAGTCGTAATTGCAATTGCCCAACTGGTTCTTTTAATCCTTGAATGGACATAACGCACGCCGCCTCTTGAGGCCAATGTCATCACTTACAACGCTGCCATCAGCGCCTGCAGGGTTTGCTGGCGACGAGCTTTGGATCTCTTCTTTTCAATGGAGCCTCGGTGGCTCATGGCATGGATCCCTTGAGGTAGGAATTGCTTGGGAGGTTCTCAAGCTGACTTTTGGAATTTGCTTCCCCGTTTCATCACTAACTTGGACGTGTCGCTTTTTGGAGTTGGTACCCCCTGTTTTGTTGTCAAGGGCAACCAAATCCACCATTTTTGGTTTGCGTTGGGGGGTCCCCCCAAAAACTGACACTCCGATTCTGAGGATGTGATGTCACTTTCTACCTGGACTTCTGAACAAAGGGTCTTGACTTTCACAGGGCGCTTGAATCTTTGGCATGGGGCCTTGATTCACACGGCCGCTTTAGTGGGTGCGGCTTGTTTTTCCCGAGGAATCCCTCTAAAACAACCCCAACATGGTAACCTCAAACGAAGTGTTTGGACGATGCTTTCCGTCCATTTGTTAGCGCCCCTGCCAACCCCTTTTGCAGGCGTCAGAAATTAGGCGCGTGGCGTTGACATGCAACACCTGTGAGAGGTCTCAATGTGTCTTATTGGTCTGAGTTTGCTGGGGGTAGTTTCTTGGCATTCTGCCCCTTGAGCATGTTGAGGGCCAAAGGCGAGAGCTACTTCAGCCAGCGTTCTCCTCAAACATTGACACGCACATGCACAAAACACCTTGGAATAGCAGGCGATTGTCTGGATCCTTCGAGTTCCATGCGGCGCGAGTGCAGCTGAGGCGTCGTCTTCACTTCAGCCAGATTTGATTTCCTACAATGCCGCCATCACTGCATGCGAGTCGGGAAAGACCGTTGGCTGCAGTAATGAAGTTGTTCAATGGGGACAAAGACGGCTGAGACGCCTCTACAGGAAACCTCACTCCTTGAGCAAATCATTGAGGTGTGGCTCCCAATGGACTGAACAGAATGTGTTTACTTGCTTCAGTGGGAGAATTGGCGTGTTCGAAAAGTAGTATTGGGCATTCGGAGCTCTGACAAAACAAAAAGGCAATGCTTGACGAATCTTCGAGGGTCCCTATCAACAGAACGCAACTATCATTTGAAGTGCTTCGAGCTGGTCATTTGTTAAGTTCGTGTGATGATTGCCTTTTGTTCGAAAGAAGGGAAGAAAAATGCAATCATCAGCCGCAATTTTGTATCTTGGCAAACAAGATGCCCATCCGCAAATGCACATGGTTACACCTGTATGACTAGTGTCTCTTCGCAGAGGCATGGATACGCTACCCCAAGTCGAAAAGCTTTCTTGTTCGGGTAGTTGTTTGCCATATGTGGTCAGGTCGGTTGCGTGATTCACTGCATCATGCCGTCACACTTGCACTTGTGTACCACGTGCTGCATCATCTTGGTTTCTTTGGAGTCATTGCCCTTCCAAGAATCATGCCAGTGACTCCAGTGAACCAGCAAGTCACAGCAAACTACAGCATCACACTTCAAACATTGGTCATTCAGAACCCCGATGCATGCTCCTCCTTTGGTGGATTGCTTAAACTTACATTGGGCACGGGGGATGATCTAGGCTCCGCCTAATTCAAGCAGGGATTTAGATCGCGCACCGATCTCCGAGCCAAGCAAAGTGAGCCATAACACGGGTAAGTGCAGGGGGTACTCCCCAAACACAAGGCACGGATATGTGGGTGTGATTTTTTGGAGAGGATACCCTTTCCTGAGCAAGCTGAACGGCCTGATGCTGCCGCTTTGCCTTTTGCTTGAAGCTCTTCTTTCCCACACCATCGTGAAGGGGCCCGTGTCCATCGAAAAGGGGGGCCCTCAAAAAATACAACTCCATGTTTTGATCAGAATGGTGGTGGAACATGGGGGGGTGGGATTTCAGTTTCTGTGTTATCAACGGAATCCCTTCAAACAAAATGACGACCCCAAATATCGCCAGTTCGGATGAGGGGGTTGCTTCGAGGAAATGGGAGCTGGCACTGCATTTGATGACCCTAGCGGACGAGCTAGGACTTGGCGATGAGCTTTGGCGCATGAAGCAATTGATGTTGAACCAGCGTTCCCTATACTTCCACTTGCTTCAGTTTTTGTTCCAGTTGGCGCGTTGGTCTCTAGGGGCATCTATCGCTACTGGAACTAATCTTATTTTGTCTAGGGGACTCAAGCAAGTGGAGGTGTATGAATGTGTCTTTTTCAGGCCTCACGGTTGGTTTCCCCTTGGTTTCCCTTAAATCACCCCCAAAAGGGGTATTCTTATTTCTCCCGTTTGGTGATCCTGAAATTCCAGAAGCTCTGTGTGTGGACCTATACGGGTGTGTCTCGTTTTTGAGGGTACCCCCTTCTTTTGCGGTTTCAAAGGGAAATCACAAGGAAAAGCACCAATTTGTGGGGTCCCCTAGAAAAACGACACACCCATATGTTTGATCCCAGGTTGATTTGGGCCTTGTGTCTTTCTAATCAGGGCACTGGTTGAGCCATAGAACTAGGGGCTCGTTCAGCTGTTGAGAAGGGGTCATTTGGATTCGGTTTTGGCGCACACCCCGATTCCTGCTCAGTGTTCTTCCGGCCAGTGGGAAGGTCCCCTAACAAGGGGGACCATCGGCACCTAATTAACATCGGACTGGGCCAATTATCAAACTCGGGAACTGGTGAACAGCATCTGGGTGTGTCGCTTCCAGGGAACCCCCAAAATGGCTTCGGTGTCCTTTTGGTTTCCATTTAAGACCACAAAAAAGGGCTAGCCTCAAAAAGTGCTAGTCCATTTAAGTTGTTCAGCATGGTGCCTTTTTTGTTTCTGGGTGGGGGAATTTCGGGATTTCAGCTCCTGTGATACCAATGGAGCACTCAGCTCATGGACCCTTCTGAGGGTCCTGCCCCACGCCAGAGCACTCTTCTTCTGGCCCAAAGGAAGGACCAGGGAGTTAGCGTTTGGGCACCATGAAAATGGGTGTGCATGTTTTTGTAGGGAACCCTAAAATGGTGTGTTTTTGTTGTGTGTTTTCTTTTGTTCTTTCTGCTTTTTTTAAACCAACGGGTTCTGCAAGCGCTGCGGGGTGGTCCGGGGTGGTTTGAGGTTTCACCAGGCTTCCATCAGGTTCTGCGAGGGCTACAGGATGTGTTCCACGAGGGTTCTACCAGGGTTCCACCAGGTTCTGCGAGGGCTGCGGGGTGGTCTGGGGCGGTTTGAGGCAAGGTTCCACGAGGGTTCCACCAGGGTTCCACCAGGTTCTGCGAGGGCTGCGGGGTGGTCCGGGGTGGTTTGAGGTAAGGTTCCACGACAGTTGCACCAGGGTTTGACCAGGTTCTGCCAGGGCTGCGGGGGGTCCGGGGTGGTCATGGTTCCACCAGGTTCAACGTAAGGGTACACGAGGGTTCGACAGGTTCCACCAGGGTTTTACCAGGTTCTGCAAGGGTGGTTTGAGTGCACCACGGGACCATCGGGCCCTTGGTCGGGGCCCGATTGCGCCGTCGGGCCCCGCTTGGGCCGCGATTGCACCGTCGGGCCCCGATCGGGCCCCGATTGCGCCGTCGGGCCCCGATCGGGCCCCGATTGCGCCGTCGGGCCCCGATCAGGGCGCGATTGCGCTGTCACTCTTAGCTTTGCTTTACAAAGTTACAACGCGGCATCCTCAGCAAAACCGGTCGCAGGGCGTTCCGCGAGGATTTTGGGAGGGTGTGGTGCGGTTGGGGATATCGCCTGAGCTTATTTTCTGTGGTGTTCTTTTAAACCAACAACCTTCAAAAGAACAACCCTTAGAAGTCAGACCCAAATCCATCTCCGCCGGGCCGGTGCTCCTGAGGCTGTGACGCTCACTGCAGTCTTGGGAGCCTGCAGGAGCGCCGGGAAGTGGCAGCACGCGCTTTGCTCCTTCGACCTGGCGCCTGGTCCTCTCCTCTCAGAATGTTGCACGAAACAAACCTGTTTTTGTGTGTGAGGCTACCTTTGTTTTGTGTGTTTAAAGGGAAGCCACCAGGAATTTCCAAATCCATTTTGGAGGGTTCCAAACTAAAGAAAGGGACCACCCCTGTTGGTATGGGTCAAAAAAACCATCAGGATATGGACTGCAGGCTTGAGTTTTCCATTTACCAGCAGCGTAACCCATTTTGGGTACGCACTTTGACCCACAGCTGTTTCGCGCAATCGCACTGTTGCTTGGATCGTGCTTGCAAAAACATAGAGGACAACGGTGCCATCTCAGGAAATGGGACATATTTTGAGCATATATATATAGATATATATTGGCAGACCCAAATTCTGACTTTGCATGGCCGGACATTTGGCCTACCAAAAGTCGTCCGTATCATCGACTTGCAAGGAGGCTATGAAAACACGCTTGGAACTCCCTGATTGAACTGCTTGCCGCTGCTTCTTGCCTGAGTTGCCTCAGGTGGCCTCATGTTGCCTCATGTTGCCTCATTTCGCCACCCCAATGATCTAAATAGCTGTTAGTTTCTTGCTCACTGATTGCCCACTAGCGTGCATTTAGCATGTTTTTTGTCTCTTCTTTTTTTCTCACAACAAAGTTTCCATGAGTCGCCAACCACCAACGCATCCCATGTCCACGACTATGACAATTTGGATAAGCCTTGTTCATCTTGGCGTGTGTGTGTGTGTTTACGTCCATGCTCGTGGCCCGGAAAAAAGACACTATGGTTGGTGTCATGTTGGCTTCCTTGCTTTGGGGAGAACCTGGTTCTGACTCAGTGACGGAACCGCATAAATTGCAAGAATCCTCAACAGTGTCGAATCCGCTTGCAGTTTCCCAATGTTGGTGATTCTGGAAGGACATGGTCGCAACCAATCAATCAGTACATCAAGCAAGCAGGCAATCAAGCAATCAGGCAAGCAATCCATCTCCATCAATCCATCCATCCATCCATGCATCCTTCCATCCATCCGTCAGTCCATCAGTCAGCCAACCGATCAAGCAGGCAAGCAAGCAAGGTAGGCAGGTAAGTAGGCAAGCAAGCAGGCAGGCAGGCAAACAAGCAGGCAGGCAGGCAAACAAGCAGGCAGGCTGACAAGCACGCAAGCAAGCAAGCAAGCAGGCAGGCAGGCAGGCAGGCAGGCAGGCAGGCAGGCAGGCAGGCAGGCAGGCAGGCAGGCAGGCCCGCAAGCAAGCAAGCAGGCAAGCAACCAAGCAAGCACGCAAGCAGGCAGGCAAGCAAGAAGGCAGGCAGGCAAGCAAGCAATCAACTGCTGCATGAATCTATCAACCAGTCAACCCACCGATGAACAGTGATTTCCATCCCGGTCATTTGGATCCAGTGGGATGCAATGATGCAATGGCATTCTGTAGGTGATCAAGTGGCACAGATCATTCAGGTCTAGCACACGGGCTGTCATACAGCACATTGATTGTTATGCAGTTTCTGATGGGGGAGTTGAACTCCTTGAGTGATTTTTGCCAACAAGGTTGGAACGTTTAGTCCAGGGAAGTGTTCAATGTTGATTGTAGGCTGTCATTACATATCCATGGTCTGAGTCTCTATGCAGATCGCAACCAGAGCCGCGCCCGTGGGGAAGGGTTTTCCTTCGAACTAAACCAACCCCACCCAACCCCCAAAAACATGGTGCCCAGAACTTCAGTCGGTTCACCAGTCACGTTTTCTAAGTCGCACTCCCGGGTCCCGCGAGCTCCGCTTCAAAGCCAAGGGCCTGCCTTACAACAGCCTCAGCCTCGCAGAGCTACTGGCTTTGTCGCGCCCGCGCCAGGCGCGGCGTAAAAAACTGTTTCCCCTCAGTCTGACGGTTCCGATCCGCTGGATGGCAAGGAGTCAATGGCAAGGAGTTGGGTCGTGCAGATTCATTCACCCCTGGTTGATTCATAGGGGGGTGTCCCCTTCCAGTGGGGATTCATCACTTTTGGAGGGAACACCCCCTAATAATGGTACGGGTTTATTAATCTTGGGTCAACATTATTTCTGTGTTTTTTGGGTAGCTGAGGTTACGTTTGGATTGGCCCTGGCTTCGCAATCTTTACTTAGGAAGAGACCTGCTACTTAAGACACAGACGCGATGTGACCTTTTGATTTTGTGCTGCTCTTAAATGAGCCACATCAAAGCGAGATCACTTGGGTGAGAAAACTTGTTTGATCGAACAGTCATAGTGTAGACGCAAAGAAAACGAGCTTCGCATTAGTCCTGTTGCTTGAACGTGCAGGCAGTGCCACTGTTGGCCGAGTTGCATCACATGGAGCTGAACGTCCTGAGAGACTGGTGACTGAATGAACCGGTGCAAGTGCATTTTGGTGGACGTGGCATGTTGGAAGGCGTGTAACTCGACCCTCACCATGTTGCTTTGGATTGAACTATTATGCTGTCTTGCTTTGCGGGATGCGTCGAGCTGTTAAAGTGTGTCGTAATGCTCGTGCCCATGGTTGTGTTTGTGATGCTAGTTGTATTGGTGTTTGGAAGCCGGTACAATCAGACCCATGCCCGACGGCGAAGCGCGCGCTCTGCGGCTTGCCATTTCGGGCTTTCGGTTTCTGCAAGACGAGCTCAGACGGGCGCTGCGTTGTTTGTTTCCCCTGGAAACTGTGAACAGCTATCTACAAATATGGCAAGAGCAAACTCGTTGTGGGGCCCATGGGGCCCATGGGGCCCGCATCTGTCTGGGACCCTGCCGGGAGCAAACCTCGCCACCCTCGCCTGGAGTTACTTGGGGCAGATCAGGGGCCTGGGTGTCCCGGCTTAAATCGCACCCCTCCCAAAAAGAAAAAACAGTGGCTGTCCTGTTGGTTTGCCCTTTGACAAAAAGGGTACCAACTCCAGAAAAGGCCAGATCCACTGCCAGACTGGAGGCAAAAAAGGTGATGGAGAGTTGTTGCTGGCATGACTCATCTCAACGACATTGAATCGCATGCCCAGGCACAAGAGTCCGTTCCGACAGTCTACAAAATGAGGAACCAGCCAATGGGGCCGTCGAGCCAGCCACATACAATGTATCCAATCCCCTGTGTCCAGTGACAGCTGCCTCCTGGCGTCCGTGAGAGCCAGGCTGCATGAGCCGCTAGAGATGTTCGGCCACATCCATGCTTGCTCGCTCCAAAATCGCCGCTATGAATATAATTATATATATATATTATATATATGTCACAAGCGATCCGTTGGAAGTTCGCCAAGAATCTGTAGCCGTTGAGCCATAGAAATGAAGACTGGGTAGGCGATTGCGGTTTCTTTGGAGTTCCATGTTTGCCTTGGTAGGCAGCATTTCGCCAAAGTGTTGCGCAAAGAACAATCTGAAGTCGTGGAGTTGCTGCCTGCTTCAAGCAACCAGGATGTCATGTGCAACTTGAAGAAAATCAGAAAGCGAAGCTTCCTGGGTTTCTTTCAAATCTTTTTGGCTCTCAGATCATGAATCCGTTTGCTTACTTGCGGCTCTGCAGGCCGATGCTTGGGGGTTCAAAAGCTCATGCACACGACAACTTCTGAACAATTCGATTTGTTTTCATTTTGTTGCGCAGCAAATCCTTTGGGGTGGCCAGACGTACTGGCGATGTCGCCCTTGAACAGAATGCGTCAAGCAGAGTGGTCTGCAAATTCTGGCTTTGGCTCCTCAGCCAAGGACAAGCAACCCAACACCAGTCAGCAAGATTTCAAGCCCTTTGCTTTCACCAGAACGCGTGTGAATATCTATGCATATTTGGGACAACTGTGTGGCGTCCGTTTGGCATGTATATTCACGTGCTTGCGTTTGTATCCCAAGCTTTTTCGGCCACGGCCACCAATTCGCGTGGCCAGACCCGGGGCCTCTCCGCGAAAAAGGCTGGCGCTTCCGCTTCGGAGGCACGTTGGGATTCTCGGCGGCCATGGCGGCATGGCCTGGCCAGCGGCGCTGGCGCGGCTTCGTGAGCTTCGAAGTGAGGCTCGGTGTCCAACAGAACGCCCAGTCATGACGCCCACCATTTGGCTGTGTGTCACAGCAAGTTGGACTCTTCCGAATGAACGGACCCCAAGTTTTAGCATATGTTGGGTTGACAAAGAGAAACCCTGCCTGTGACCCTTGACAATGACACTGGGTCCCAAAAACAAATTGCTTTATCTGAGGCTTGGAGGGTATCCACACCGAATGGTGCCGAAGGTGCCAAGTCCAAGCAAAACCTTGGGCGAGTGGTGGGAATCTAGCCACATTTGCATGGGCCCTGTAGTAGCAAGTGACATCTTCTACCCAGAGTCAAGCGAGGACCTAACCCTCAAGTTGAGAAGAAAAGTCAAACACATCTCTGGGCACTGCGCCAGAAGTGAGGCGTGCATGTTTAAAAAAGATCAGCCGCAAAACCAAGAGACACATGATTTTTACATGCCAGGATGTGCAAGGGAGCATCTTTTCCTACGGCGCGGCGATTACGAGCTGCCGGAGCTCCTGGCGATGGGCCGCCGAGTTGCTGCGTTCGCTGGAGCTGCGCCGCGTCCGGCCCTCGGTGGTGGCGGTGAATAGCGCCTGCAGCGCCTGCGTCCCAAGCGCCTGGCCCGTGGCCTGGGACCTGCTAGGAGCCGGGGGGGAAGACGGAGCTCCGGAAATACGGGTGGCTCGTCTTTTTTTGAGGGTACCACTTCTTGGTGGATTTAAAGGGAAGCCAAACAAGAACACTTTTGTTTTGGGTGGGGGCTCCTAAAAAACGGACACATGCATATCGGACTGTGCTTTGATTTTGGGACGTTGATGATGGTCCCTTGAGACCCGATTATTTTTGGTAAGTTAATATACGTTGGCAGTACTCAAACGATATTTCTGTGCTGCTTGGTTTCCCTGATTTGGTGCATTTTTAGACAGGTTCCCAAAGATGAACCTTAATTCTGGGTCCTTGGCGTATCTGAGCAAGCCCCGGTGCTGCGTTGTCTTTTTTGAGGACAGCTACGGCGCAGACAAATGGCCCCCAGCGCGCAGTCGGTGGCGCCGAGCTTGCGCTGGCCCAGCGCGGCAGCGCTTTTGAAGGAGCTGCGATCTTGGGCACTGCGAGGCGTCGGTGAAAAGTCAGCGGTTAGCCTCCCAAAAGCCAAAAGAGGAACCAGAGCGCTAGGGACACCTTAGGACCATGGTCCTCCCCAGGTTCTATGTTGGATTTTGGGAGGTTTCCAGGAACCAACGTGCAGGTTGGTTGGTTGTTTTTGGGAGGGGAGTTGGTGGTTTGGATTGGTTGGGGCAGTTGAAGCCCTGGTTCTGGCCTAAGTGGGAAGCCACTCCTAACCTCCCAAGGGGCAAGCTGAAATGCGGACGCTGGTTTGGCCCAACTCTTCACCCGCACCGCTTACCCCGCAGAAAGCTGGAAGTGCCGGCTGACATATATATATATATACATAAATCTATATATATATATATATAAATATATATATATATATATTGGTGGAACCCAGCCATCCCGTGAGGCGTTTGCGTCTTTAGGGTTTAGTGTTAGAACAACTAGAAGTTGTGATTTTAGCAGGGGATTTGAGGACAACCCAGAAATGACAAAAGAGAGACTGCCAATACCCTCTGGTACAAAATACTGAAATGGCTGTACATATATTGTTTGCATGGGACAGCGACAGGCACATGTGACGCAAATCGATAGAGAAGCCAAGGGGCCATGTTGTGTTAGTTGCAGTTTGTGTGTATCATTTCTTCCGCAAGATGATCAACATTGAGTCACTGAGCGATAATGCTTGCCGACATGCCACCTGGAATGAGTAACAGTGTTGCACGCTGCACCCAGTTTCGCGCTTGTTTCCAAAAGTCCAAGTAAAACTGTGCCCTGCGACGCCACCTCCGAAAACACAACGAGAACGGTGTCTCGCGTTGATTTCAACAACAACAAGGCTTCGTGAGACGGGGCAGCCTTCCAAAGGGACGAATTTGGAATGACCTTTCAAAGAGGGAAGCGTTTGAGTTGTCTATGCACGTCAAAGGGATCAAGCAGAGTTGATGCGATTCTGGGTTGTCGATCAGAGCAACAAAGAAGAAGCCACACGACACGTTGATGAAACAAGCCACAACAGGCCGAACATATCAAAGCATCAGATAAATGGTATGCGTCAGATTTGGAGATATCATTTCTTCAGAGACGTGTGCTCACGAACGGGGTCGTTGCTCATTGTTGTGGTTGTTGTTTGGTTTATATGTGTCTTAAGTTGCGGCTCTTTTATATGTGTCTCAGCAAGAGCGTGTTGCAACAGGGTGAAGTGACTAAGTGTATTTTTGGTTATGTTAAGAGCCCTTTGTGTGCTTCTGGGCCTCTGGGTCCCCAGGAGCGCACATGAAGCCTGAGCACGGCGTGCATCGAAGATATATGGTGACATTCTGTTAGTTCTTAGTTGTCCCTGATTGACGCGGGGAATGCATCCCAAAGCCACCCAGCTACCAACCACGCTGAAGGCTCTTTAAGAAACCATGGACTTTTAGGGGGCGCCTGTGGGGGGGCCATCCCTGGATAAGTCCAGGATAGGCCATTGATAAGGCCTTATGATAAGAGAGTTACGCCCTCAGTTTGCCTTGCCCCCCAGGGTCCGGGCAGCTCGCCCTTCCCTTGGCAGGCACCTCCATCCTCTACAACTCTGCCTCTGCGCGGTGGCGGTCTGCGCTGGAGCTCTTGGAGACAATGCAGCAGCAGGCAGTTCCTCCCACCAGCGCGGGGGTCCAAGCTCACCGGTCGCTGAGTCGATTCGAGGAAGCTCATGGTGCCCAAGATGGCTTCTTTCCAACTTTGCGATACTAATGAGTGATCCTCCCAGGGTTTGCCCTTTGATGTAGCGGCCCTGTTGGGGTAGTCCGGCACGGATGTGCCATGACACTCGATCTTGCCAAGACTCTGGCAAGGTCATTTTGCGTCGGCGTTGTATGCCGTGTGTCGTTCTGGGTTTCGGCGCTTTCTGGCTAATGCTTTGACATCGGTCTTCAAGAAGCTATGTGGCTTTGACTTGATCTTCATGGCATGGACAGGTGCTCCCACAACTTGCATGTCCACCATGACTTTAGCTGCGAGGCGTACGGAGGACACCTGGCAAAGTATTGAGAGCAACAAGGAGAGTCATGCCTCGCAAATCAGCTGCCGGGAAATCTTAATTTCGTCAACCATCTCATGGCCAGCACCTTCAACTACCCTGATGACATCCCCCTGCACGACTCAATGCGTCGGAAAGAAAGCCTGACGCAATCCGACGACATGAGCAACCAAATCCGTCAGTGCGCTTGGTACTACAGTATTGCAGGTTCCGAGGAGCCCTGTTGGGTTGATCGACCCGACTGAGCCACGGCAGGACTTGATTCGATCTACACTGCACTGTCCCTCCAATATCAGGAGTTCAAGCTGGCGCTTTGACTTTGGAAAGCAATTGCCGAATCTGTGCGTGATCAGCTCACCTCGCACGAGCCACTGCAGTGTGGAGTATAGCCAGCGCATATCCTCGTTTTCAGTTTAGAGTCAAACAAATATGTAACTTGCTGGGACAACTCTTCTTGAGCTGCCAAACCAGCTCCTGAGCCAACCACCCCCTTGAGTCACACCGCTCGGATTGAAGCCGAAACTCGCTCCAAAAGCACAACCTTTTTGTGAGAATTGTATTCAACTCACGGTCGATAGCGCCTGGTCAGTCACATCTTCGTCGCAGGGCGGGCCATCGCAAGAAGCGTGGCAGGTGAAACTTTTTCTTGAGTGGGGCCACCAGCCTGGGCCTAAATTGTCACGGGCCTATTGGCCTTGCGCCCTCTAGTGCCAGGCCCAGTCCAAATTGACTTGTGTTGCATCAGGTCAAAGATTTACCCGCTTGCTTTCTGGCCTCGTAGACTGCATATACGCAATGTTGGTTCTCCACTGGCAATAGTCCCTGCGCCTCCCGCTGCGTTCTCACCATCACATGGACAGGTCCGCCTTCGCAGCCGCGCAGGGGCGGGCTATCACAAGAAGCGTCGAGGTCCTTTGCCTGTATCAAAAGAAGCGTCGAGGTCCTTTACCGGATCCCTTATTTCAGCTTCAGGTTTTTGAGATTGAAATGTAGAAGTTGCGTATTTGCTCTTGCGCAGCTGCGGTTTCTTCGACCGCTGAGGGCTTGGTAACCCGTTTTTAGATCCCAGGCTGGAAGGGTAAGCCGCATCTCTGGTTGCGTTTTGGCAAGGGCTACCGAGTGCACTCGCCAAGAAACCTTGCCCAAGCCCAACCGGCAGAGAACCCTGCTATGGGAGCGTGCGCCCTCCTCCACCCCCCTCCCCCCCAGGAAAAAAAGGTGGTTTCTTTGTGGTTCCCCTTCGTAAGGCAAACAAACAAGGGGTACCTTGTTTGAAGGGTCGAAAGGAGACTCCAGGCACACTCAGGTAGGTGAGCAGCGCCCAAAACCCCCAGCCAGTTCTAGTACTTGATTCATAGGGACCATAGTAAGACTCATATTTATGCCATTGCAGCCATCTTAGTAAAACCAAAAGTCAATGGGCTTTTGGGCACTGATTGCTCAGGTGACATACAACGCTTGCATGGCCATGGACAACAAGGGCTGGGCGCGCGCCTTTCAGCATTTCAAGTCCATGAAACTCACTGCACTCCAGCACACCGTGGTCTCTTACAGCACGGCCATTGGTTTGTGCTTCGGCGAACATCGGGACTGAACAATTACTATTTCATTTCCGCAATCAGGACTTTTGAAGACCATTGCTTTTGCAGAGGCCCTTGCAATGCGAGAAGTGCCAGCAGTTTCTCAGATTTGGTCGCAGGTAGATGAGTCATGAGTTGGATCCAGCAACCTACCCAGCTGAAGCTCCCCAGGATTTTTTGTTTTGATTTGGTAAAGCATGATTCATCCGGAGCCTGATTTGGTGAGAGGGAGGCCCTAGGCCTAGGTTGGTTGCAATGGATGCAGCCCCACACAATGCGTGTGTGTGCGCGATTGGGGACACTTTGTCACTGCTTGGTTTTGAATGGAAATGAAAGGAAACCAGACGTTTTGTTGGCCCCTCACGTTGAGAGATACCGATAATAACCCATGCAGCCCCCAACAGAAGCAATGTTGCGAACATGCGGATTGTTGGGCAGATTTGCAGACAGGGATCGATAATTGCAAGGCGATTTGGAATAGCCAAACACGGCTAAGACTAATTGACAACCACATCCACCAAACTGTGTTCATTGTCTATACCTTTGCGTCAAGAACGATCCGCCTGATAGCCTAACACGTATGCACTGTTCACTGTGGCTCAGGCATACTCGTCTTAGATTGTCTTAGCGTGTGCAACATCATCCTATTGCCCTGCAAGAGAAGCAACACCGTGACCCGCCTTTGATGTAGGAGTTTTGCAGATGGGTTCAGGCGGTGCAGATATTTCGAACTTGGATACGTGTGAAGTTACTTGGTTTCCATTGGCATGTGCAGTTAGACTCACCTGCAAGTCTCGGTCTGAGTGCAGGCAGGGTTGAGACCAAGTTAGTCGTTGCTATTAGGTTGACAGCACAAAGCGTGTTGTTCAGCACACTTCGTCGCTTTTTCCGGTTGCAATTTGAATGTACGACGTGCTTTCCGTTTTACCCATGGTGCAAAAGCAGCATTCGATCCGGTCTTCGGGGCAGCTTGTTGAAGAGTAAATGTGGCGAAGGCACAGCCTGAAGCCGCGGCGCAGAGACCAAAAAGATCCCCACAAAAGCGCCGCGCCCAACAATCCTTTGTATGTTTTTTTCGGGGGCCGGTCAGGAGAATGTCCAAAAGCACGCGTAACTTTCCGCACGCGAAGCGCAATTTGACAACAGCTGTACACCCGCGACTGGTCAGAAGAAGTGCAGTAAGCGAACCGCACTTTTGCAGGTCCGGCTCAAGCAAAACTCGATTTCATTGGACCAAGGTGGTTGCCAATGCTCTGGCTGTTCAATGACCAGAGGATCTGTTGGTGGTATTTTCGAGCTGGAGCTATGTGTACTTTGCCTATTTGAGGTGTCAGAGAGTACGTTGCTCTGCTGTAATGAACGAGGATCTAAGTAGAACCCGTCCTACAGGGGTGTTCCCTCTAAAACTGATAAGCCCCACAATGGGACACCCCCATCTCTCTCAATCAACCGGAGTTTATAAATTTATAAATTAATCTCTCTCTCAATCAGCCTCAACAAACCCCTTTCTCTGTGGCTTCGTTCGGTGTATTTTGCTTCGAGGTGTGCCAGTCGCTCATGGCGCCTTGCGAGCAGCGTGCTGAAAGATCTGACGCACACGGCCTTGCAGCCCAATGTGGTCACCTACACCTCGGCGGTCGATGCATGTGAAGCGCGCCTTGCTAAGGGTGGGCTTGAAAGGATGATGCTCAGACATACATGTGCCAGGGTCAAAGCACCCCTGTACTCGGGGTTAACAGGGATGGTCATCTACTTGGCAGTCAAGATCCTTGGAACCATTGTAACTCAGATTGTAATGATTCCTCTAAAGGAAACCATGACCATAGGTAGTTCTTTTTCACCCCTCTGATTCCTGATTCATTTGGGTCAAAGTGCCCACCCTTGCGGACGACTAGCGACCAAAGACCATAGGCCATAGGGCTTTTGATCATGGAACCTATGGCATTTTATGACGGCGTTTGTCTGAAGGCTCCAAAGCCTGGATGCAGTTGAACATGGACTCATGCCCATTGCTCGCGCGTAGCTCGCTCTCGTTTGGGGCATGGGTCGATTTTCGGGGACTTGGCTGATCCATTTAAAGGATGGTGTGTCTTAACGGGCACAAACAATGTGGGTTTGCCTTTAGTTGTCTTCCAAAACCACCCAACAAATGGCACCCTAAACAAAGACGCCCGCAGGAGTCTTTTCGCCGGATCCCTTCTCTTGTTGAAATGTTTACGGCTGAGCAGAGCAGATGCCCTGCCACAATAGCATAAACATGCAGCGCCGGCGCGTGAAATTTTCATCCAGCCTCATGACTAGCTCACTTCCAGTGTTTAAATATTGCGCTGAGGCAGCTTGGGCAAGAAATGTCTTCTTTCACAGTGCAAGATGTAGATGTTTTGGGAATTCTGATGGGGATTTGTGGTGAACGCATTGAAGCAATGAACAACAATAAGTTGGAAGTGAAGAGTTCCTAGATTGCCTTAGTGTGCCTGCAACCCATCCGTGTTTGGCTTAAACCCTCCACGGTCTGGCGCACGCTTGGGCAGGCCTTTTTTTCTGGGCAAGGCGGCATACCCACAAAAGCCACACGCTAGAAGCTGCTAAGCTGCTTGCTGGGCAAAGGGAAAGCCCCTTGCCTGACGCTTCCATCCACAAGCATGCCACTTTGACGGAGAACGTTACGATGCTTCCCTAACCAGACAGAAGGGGTTACCACAAAATGCCACACCCCAATGTTGTGGAATCCAACAAGCATTGGATCTAGCCTACACGTGAACATAGAACCATAAAACTACTATTTGTAGAGGAACCTCCTGTTGCGGGGGTGCCTTCCTGGGTTCCAGGTGAATTTGTGAGAGTTTCCGATCTGGTTTTCTCCGCAACACCTGCCGACCCAAACAAGCTTCACCTTTTTGGTCTATATGTTTTTTTGGGTGACACCAACAGCTGAGGGAACAGAACCATGTTTTTACTGACTGCGCGATTGCGAAAAGAACGGGTACTGCAAGGTTAGAGGTGTTTCTCCCGCTCAATATCCAAAATGGGGTTCCTGGTCAGTCATCCAATTGGGTCTGTCCCAATTCTTTTCAAGGGTGCTATTCTGAGGAGTCTCCAGAGTCAGGTAGTCCTTAGTTGGTGGCTTGGAGTGGTTTTGTGGGGATTTGAGCCCAGGAGCCAACCTCCAAACCACCACAAGTCGGAGGGAAGCTGATTTTTACGTTGGTTTTTTAAGGGAAGCCAATATGACAATCACCAATTTGAGAGAAGCTACGCAGGCGCCTTTCTTTCTTCAGAGATCGCATGTGAGGAACTGGCGGCGGGCCACCGAGATTTGCCGAGATGCCAGGCGGGCTTTCAGGGTTGGGGGGGGGGAGGGAGGGAGGGTTGGGGGGCGGGGGCGGTTGGTTCGGTGGGGTGTTTTTTTTTTTTTTTTTTTTTTTTTTTCTGGGGGGGAAGGGCCGGGAAGGGCGTTGAAAAAGGACAGTATTCAAATTAGGGAAGCACTGGTGATCTGTGTTTGTCTCAAGGGGTCGGTACCCCCCAAAAAATCGTGGGCTTCCTTTTATATACTCGCCCTTCCCAACCTAAAAAGGGTATACTCGTCGTCGGCAGCCATTTGGCTGGAGTTTCGGCTTGAAGATGGCGGCACTCTACCGGCTCACCTTTTGGGCGCTTGTGGCCTTGGCCTGGGCCGAGGAGGATGTGACTCTACCGCTATTGGGCAACGGATCTTTAGACTTTAGCTTTTTTGATTCCCTTTGTATTTCCTTTCAACCAGCAAAAAGTGTTTCACTTTTTGCTGGGGGATCTACAGCACCCAAGGTGAAAGGCCCGATGATCACCAACAAGGTCTACTTCGACGTCACCGTGGGCGGCAAGCCCGCGGGGCGCATCGTCATGGGCCTCTACGGCAAGAAGGTGCCGAAGACGGTGGAGAACTTCCGTGCCCTGTGCACCGGCGAGAAAGGCTTTGGGTACCAGGCTGGACTGCTATTGGGCAACGGATCTCTAGACTTCGACTTCAAGCAGTTTTCCACTAAACCGGATGTTTAGACTTTGACTTGTTTGTTGAAATCAAGTTGGGTTTTCCACTAAACTCCCAAAAAGTGAAGCAAACTTTTTGCAGGGGGGTCGTTGCAGCAACCAAGCAGGGCTCCAAGTTCCACCGCGTCATCAAGGACTTCATGATCCAAGGCGGTGACTTCACCAAGGGCGACGGCACAGGGGGCAAGTCCATCTACGGTGAGAAGTTCGCGGACGAGAACTTCAAGCTGAAGCACAAGCGGGGTGGCCTGCTGTCCATGGCCAATGCCGGAAAGGACACCAACGGCAGCCAGTTCTTCATCACCACGGTTGCTACGCCTCATCTCGATGGGCGGCATGTGGTCTTCGGCACAATCCTGGAAGGCATGAAGTTTGTGCGTGAGATCGAGAAGCAGAACGGAACCCCACCGCAGGAGGAGTGCAAGATCGAAGAGTCTGGCGAGATTCCTTTGGACAAGCCATACAAGGATTCCACATACCGCGGAAAGCTTGATGAGGAGCTTTGAGTTGCCCGTCACGCGAAGTGGACAAACGCTCCACGGGCATTTGATTGAAACTCCCACGCAGGCAATGGCCTAAAGACTCAGATGCGTAGCTCACCAAAACCAAACTGGGGTATCAACCAGGGAGGAGGATAATTGCATGGCCGGGAGGGAATGGGAATGGCAAGGTGAAGCGAGCATTTGACAGGGATATCTGTTAGTAGGGGAGGTATTGATTACAAGGCAAGCGATGTAGAAGTCATATTGTGACATGTTCAAAGTTTCGGATCGAGCGCGATCCGATAGTGAGCTCGGGCAGGACGAAGGATTTGATGGACGCCCCCTTCCTGATAAAAGGCGCCCTCACCACTGACAGAGATTCCCTGGGTTGGTTTCCCAGAGTACCCGAATGCAACTGCAGCTGGGGTCGGTGGGGAGCCGGGGTGGTTGGCAGCAATGGCAGCCGCACTTGGACAGGTTCCTCAACTGGTTGAGCAAGGAAGCCATCGCCGGGAAACTGTGTTCCATTTGCATACGGCAAGGCATTTGTGATTCTAGTTGCCAGTTCCGGGCACGTTGAGCAGGTTGACTGAGTCGGCATTCCGAGGGAACTGTTGCATCATTTTTCCCAGGTGTTTGGGTCTCTGTGATTTCTCTGGGAAGCTCATGCACAGCATGTAGTCCTGGCATGTTCCAAGCCATTGGAAACAAAAGCAGCCAGCGAAACCTGATCAAATCCCTTGGCTTAAGAAGAAATGCGAGGCAACCCGATGTCCATCCCAAGATATCCCAAGGTCCAAAAAGTGGTTGGGACCCGGGAGAGGCGTCAGCTGGTGAAGCTGAACCTTTTCACCTACAACGCCCTCATCTCCTGCGGCTTTCCTCAGTGGCAGTGGGCGAGCTCCTGGCTGAGTCAGCTGCTGGACAGGAAGCCCCAGGGTTTCGGCCCCAAGCGCTTGGGCGCCTTTTTACCTGAGCTTTCGTAGGATATTTTGCGGGTAGATGGTTAGACGTGGATTTGTTGTGTTGGTACCCCTCTTTTCATTCTGGATTGAAGGCAGACCTCAATGAAAGCCACCATTTCTGGGGATTGCGGGCTCCCCGATTTTGAAACACCCCTTTTTAGCCCCGCCCAGTTTTGAAGAAGAGAATGTGACCAACACAACCTGCTTTGGTTTGCCATTTATTGAAGTGCAAAGCATCAGGCAACCCTTGTTTGCAGCCGCTTCAAAGTGATAGTTTCAACCCTGCCTGGAGGACCCTTTGATACACAAAAACATGCTCCGGACGGTGTTTTTGGCTTGCGAGCGCTGTTGTTTTCCTGCTCAAATCCGATTCGAGCACTTTGTGAGGTTGCCTAGCCGCTTTGGTGAAGTGCTCGAGAGAAAACAAACCCGCAACTCGAGCGCAATTTCCTGCTACTCGGGCGCAACTTTCCGCAACTCGGTCGCATTTCCAAAAAGTGTGCAAAGCCAAAGCTCTGCCCCGCAAACCGTGTGTTTGCATGTGTTTGCATTTACCAAAAGCTCGAGCAACAAATGTGTATCAATGCCTGCTACTCGAAGAACGTACGAAAAATTGGGGTGGGCAGCAACTGGGGTTTGCACCTAATACTCGTCAAAAACCAGGTTTTCGGTTGAACTACCTGGTTTTGCTTCCTGAAACCCGTACAACAACCGTATAAAACCAGTACAAATCCGGATGCTTTTTGAAAACCAGGTTTCTCCTCTGAAAACCAGGTTCTGTTTCGGACCCCGCCTTTTTGTAGGTTTTTGGAGTAGCAGGTGGGTCCTGCAGGTGTTTGGGAAAAGCATGTTTGGGCAAAGTGTTGAACAAATAGTACTGGACTTTTT
>CAUJNA010003450.1:1498474-1568474 GCA_963377175.1 Effrenium voratum | reverse complement strand
CCGCCCCTGCTTGTGCTTGGTGACTCCGACCTTTTCTCGGCTTGTCGCCCTTGCCTCCTTGCTCGCGCTTGCCGACTCGGACCTTGCCACGGCTTCGCTCCACTTGTCTCGGCACTTGCTTGGTGACTCGGACACCTCCCTGGCGCGTGGGGCGTGCGCTTTCTCTTTGCCATGACGCAAATCTGCGTCTTGGTATTCCAGGCCATGAAAACTTTACAGCCTCCGGCTCAGTCCGCCGACATTGTCCTCTCCCTTTTCTCCTTCTTCCTGTCTCCCTTGTCTCCCTTGTGTGTTCTGTCGTCCTCTCTCCCTCTGCTCCCCAGCCTCCCCATCCCCCCAAGCCTCTCTCTCCCCAATCTCCCTCTCTCGTATGTATGTATGCATGTTTATATGTAATGTATGTATGTATGTATGTATGTATGTATGTATGTATGTATGTATGTATGTATGTATGTATGTATGTATGTATGTATGTATGTATGTATGTATGTATGTATGTATGTATGTATGTATGTATGTATGTATGTATGTATGTATGTATGTATGTATGTATGTATGTATGTATGTATGTATGTATGTATGTATGTATGTATGTATGTATGTATGTATGTATGTATGTATGTATGTATGTATGTATGTATGTATGTATGTATGTATGTATGTATGTATGTATGTATGTATGTATGTATGTATGTATGTATGTATGTATGTATGTATGTATGTATGTATGTATGTATGTATGTATGTATGTATGTATGTATGTATGTATGTATGTATGTATGTATGTATGTATGTATGTATGTATGTATGTATGTATGTATGTATGTATGTATGTATGTATGTATGTATGTATGTATGTATGTATGTATGTATGTATGTATGTATGTATGTATGTATGTATGTATGTATGTATGTATGTATGTATGTATGTATGTATGTATGTATGTATGTATGTATGTATGTATGTATGTATGTATGTATGTATGTATGTATGTATGTATGTATGTATGTATGTATGTATGTATGTATGTATGTATGTATGTATGTATGTATGTATGTATGTATGTATGTATGTATGTATGTATGTATGTATGTATGTATGTATGTATGTATGTATGTATGTATGTATGTATGTATGTATGTATGTATGTATGTATGTATGTATGTATGTATGTATGTATGTATGTATGTATGTAATGTATGTATGTATGTATGTATGTATGTATGTATGTATGTATGTATGTATGTATGTATGTATGTATGTATGTAATGTATGTATGTATGTATGTATGTATGTATGTATGTATGTATGTATGTATGTATGTATGTATGTATGTATGTATGTATGTATGTATGTATGTATGTATGTATGTATGTATGTATGTATGTATGTATGTATGTATGTATGTATGTATGTATGTATGTATGTATGTATGTATGTATGTATGTATGTATGTAATGTATGTATGTATGTATGTATGTATGTATGTATGTATGTATGTATGTATGTATGTATGTATGTATGTATGTATGTATGTATGTATGTATGTATGTATGTATGTATGTATGTATGTATGTATGTATGTATGTATGTATGTATGTATGTATGTATGTATGTATGTATGTATGTATGTATGTATGTATGTATGTATGTATGTATGTATGTATGTATGTATGTATGTATGTATGTATGTATGTATGTATGTATGTATGTATGTATGTATGTATGTATGTATGTATGTATGTATGTATGTATGTATGTATGTATGTATGTATGTATGTATGTATGTATGTATGTATGTATGTATGTATGTATGTATGTATGTATGTATGTATGTATGTATGTATGTATGTATGTATGTATGTATGTATGTATGTATGTATGTATGTATGTATGTATGTATGTATGTATGTATGTATGTATGTATGTATGTATGTATGTATGTATGTATGTATGTATGTATGTATGTATGTATGTATGTATGTATGTATGTATGTATGTATGTATGTATGTATGTATGTATGTATGTATGTATGTATGTATGTATGTATGTATGTATGTATGTATGTATGTATGTATGTATGTATGTATGTATGTATGTATGTATGTATGTATGTATGTATGTATGTATGTATGTATGTATGTAATGTATGTATGTATGTATGTATGTATGTATGTATGTATGTATGTATGTAATGTATGTATGTATGTATGTATGTATGTATGTATGTATGTATGTATGTATGTATGTATGTATGTATGTATGTATGTAATGTATGTATGTATGTATGTATGTATGTAATGTGTATGTATGTATGTATGTATGTATGTATGTATGTATGTATGTATGTATGTATGTATGTATGTATGTATGTATGTATGTATGTATGTATGTAATGTATGTATGTATGTATGTATGTAATGTATGTATGTATGTATGCATATGTATGTATGTATGTATGTATGTATGTATGTATGTATGTATGTATGTATGTATGTATGTATGTATGTATGTAATGTATGCATGTGTATGTATGTATGTATGTATGTATGTATGTAATGTAATGTAATGTAATGTAATGTACAATGTAAGCATGTATGTATGTATGTATGTATGTATGTATGTATGTATGTATGTATGGGTGCATGCATGTATGTATGCATGCCTGTACGTATGCATGTATGTATGTATGTATGTTTGTATGTATGTATGTATGTATGTGTATGTATGTATGTATGTAATGTAATGTATGTATGTAATGTATGTATGTAATGTAATGTAATGTAATGTAATGTAATGTAATGTAATGTAATGTAATGTATGTATGCATGTAATGTAATGTAATGTAATGTAATGTAATGTAATGTAATGTAATGTTAATGTAACAAATGTATGTAATGTATGTATGTATGTAATGTAATGTAATGTAATGTAATGTAATGTAATGTAATGTATAATGTAATGTATGTATGTATGTATGCATGTTTGCTCCCCAGTATTTCCCGCAAAAACACGTTTTCCCTGCGTTTTCGCACTGAGGACGTCCAAAAACACAGAGTTTTCCAGATTTTCGGCTACAGGAGGCAGGAAGCCCAAGCCAGCAAAAAAGCCGGCAGGGGGAATCGAGCCTGGGACCCCTGTTTTGCGACACCGGCTCCCCGAAGACTACGTTTAGTGGAACGTCATCAAATTGCCGCGCGGTTTGGAGGGGGAGGGGGGGGGGGGGGGGGGGGGGGGGGGGGGAGGGGGGGGGGGGGGGTTGGCGACCGAAAAACCATGCGTAATTGACGTGTCCCGGGGGGGGACTAAGGGGGGGGTTATCCTCTATCCTCTCTTAGGTATCCGACACGCCGAACAATGTCGGCGGACATAACTGCTACAAGACTTGGCGACCACTGTCAGTTACACAATTGGTGTTTCCTCGTTCTTTGCACCCCATTGCCTTGTACTTGTCCGGTTGCTGCAATTTGTGGTCCAGTTGAGATGAGGAGCTGACGCGCAATGGCTGTTTCCGGTCGATGCTGGTTTAATCTTCGAAGGAGCCAAAGACCGCCCGCAACACAAGCAGCCTCAACAAAAGAGACACCCAGCTGGGCGCTGTCTGTTTTTTGAGGGTTCTCATTTCACCTCGAATGGCTCACGAAACAAATAAAAAGGGTCAATTGTTTCAGGGCACCTCTGTTGTCTATTTTAACGCATACCCGCAAAGGTTCGGAATGATGTGGTTCATGCACTTCAGCTCTTTCCTGTTAGAACTCTTTTGCTATGAGTTTGTTTTGGTGGGAAATGCTCATTTTTGGTGCGTAACATAGTGTTGCTTTGTGCGTGTTTGCCATGGAGTTAGGCCCGGGAAGCTTTGAGTGTCTTTGCCGGTTCATCAAGTAGAGCCCGGAAAAGTTAAAGTTGTCCATTTGGCTGTTCATTGTTTGGGTGTTCATCCTATAGTCAAGCCCCAGCAAGACGGTCTGTTGTTTGAAGGCGTGAATTGCATGATCAGCAGTTGGTCGCGTGTGGCTGTGCCTATGAAGCCAGTATGGCCTTGTGTCAAAATTAGGAATCGACGCAATTATTAGGCCTCTCAATTTGGGTTTTGTCTCATATTGTCAATGGCACTGGGTTGGGGCAACATTGGCAACAAGCATCTGAAGCCTCTCAAACATTGAGGGCAACCTATGGATCAGCACATCAACGGTTGCAGCTGCATCGTTGGATGGGATTTGATCTGGAGGCCTGGCCAAGTCATGAATCGGTTGGTCGACTCAACTCCGTTCTTAGTATCACGATACTATCTTTCGTTTGTCCAAGAAAAAGCTCAAAGGCCCCTTGTATAGCTTGCCATGCTGTGCCATTGTTGGTCCATTGCGCTTGCCCGACTGCCCGGCAGGCACTATCTCTTCTTGCAGAACTTCATATTGTAACCCTGCAGGCCATGGTGCAGCAGTTTAGCGGCTAAGCCCTGTGGTTTACGAAGTTTGATGGAATGTGCAATCAAGCACGCAATAAAGGGGGAGGCCTTTTTAAACCTTTGGACTTGTTTGCATGGAGTCAAAGAGCAACCTGTCTGATTTTCGGAGAGTTATTTTGGGGAGTGACCCCTCCAATTTGGCATGAAAAAACCAGTTGTGGGGCTCCTCAGTCTTGGGTGGTCCTCTTTTGAATGGCATGGGGAGCTTTTAATGAACACAAATGCATGCACTGGAGGTAAGGCAAAGACCTTGCTTGACTTCGTGCTGGTTTGAGTACCATCCAGCCATACCATGGATATTCAAGGAGACCACTATTTACTGTTTGACAACAAGGCA
The DNA here is from genome assembly GCA_963377175.1 of Effrenium voratum. NCBI lineage: Eukaryota > Dinophyceae > Suessiales > Symbiodiniaceae > Effrenium > Effrenium voratum. The sequence continues at coordinate 1,563,670 of CAUJNA010003450.1, read as the reverse complement.
TTTACTGGATCTGGCAATGGGCACATGAGCGATGCTCTGAAACCTCTGCTTTGAAGCCAATATTCGGGAGGAAGTCTCGCTTTCCAAAGATATCAAAGTGCGTTTTTGTGTTTAAAGCTGCAAAAGGGTTCGCGAAGGGAAGTCATCATTTGCGTTGCGAAAGGGTTAAAATAAAAGGCCAGTTCGCCTACAAACTTTTCCAAAGACGACACGAAGCTTCAAAGCGCCTGCCAAAGAAAGACTCCGCAAAAGCCTTCGCGACTTTTGAAATTCAGCCGCAGGCATAAGGAACACCGCCATGGGTTCAAGGAAATGCGGAGGAAACCGCAGCCATTTTGGGGGTCCGAATCCTCACAAAACCAAATTGGAGGCTACACAAAACGGAGGCCGACGTGGTCTCCCTCACCGCGGCCTGCCGCGCTGGTCTCGGCTGGCGCAGAAGCGCAGCGCTGACGCAAGCGGGCAATGCCGCGACCTTCGCCGCGGCGGCGCCGCGCTCGGATCGCGCTCACCCGGGTGGTCTCGGGTGATCCCGGGTTTTTCCAGAAGGGCATAGGTGTCCTTTTTATGTTTGGTTGGAAATGGATGGCACTGGTTTGCATTGGTTTTATGCCCCATTTACCCTCCAAGCCATCAATCCAAGCCACTAAACGGGTGTTAGGTTCCCCAATTTAGGTGACCGGTTGATAGTTGAAATGGCAATGGGTTCCTTTCGGATGCTTCACACATTGCGCAAAGCTTTGTGTTGCTGGGGTTCCTGATTTCAGTGGCACTTCCCAGCAGTTTCCTTGGTTTCAAGTTGGGACAAACCATTGAGCCATTGGGTCTGTAGGCTCGGTACTACTCTCGTAGCCCTTGGTTTAGGAAGCCAACGGGAAAACCACTATTTGTGTGGGTCCTCCAATTTTCGAAACATACCCCCCTAGGCCACTTGTCATCCCAGCAACATAAAGAGAATGGGGCGATCTGCTTTCACCCTGTTGTAGATGCCTTCTTGGATTCCTGCGCCCTCATTTTAACACTTATTTAGTTGACAACAAATTAGCTGATTCTTTGGAAAAGGGTCGTGGCTATTTTTGCAGGCTGTTGTTTTGCACGGACGACCCGGCGACTGTCTTGCCATGCGGATGATGATGCTGTTTGCCCTACCTGGACAATACTTCTGGATCGAAACCCTGGGGCAGCTGACAAGGCAACTGCGCTCGTCTTTTGTCATCCTGTAAAGCTAGGTTTGACAACTGTTTGAGATGTGCGCCCATTTTGCGGGTTTTTGCGTTCGATTTGCGGCATTTGTCGGTCGCGCTTTTCCACAAAAAAAGACAAATGGTCAGACCAAAGGAAAATAATTCTTCTAAACTATTCAAAATTTAAGGCTTGCAACAAAGCCAGGTGGTGTGGTGCCTAGGGCCGCAGGCTCAGCTACCCCGAGAATGCTTTGCAGGTGACGAAGAAGTAGTCAACGTCACAATTGAACAGCAAAATGACTGCTTGACGCTGCAGGTTGTTGCCACTTACTTGGGGATCCTCATTGTCCTTGTTTAATAGGGGTTCTACTCACTTGAGGTTTGTACTTGGGGTTTGTTTTGATGAGATCGAGGCACATTGTCAGATTTTGTTCCTGAAGATTGACATGGAATCACCCATTCTCGCATGTTGACATACTGGAAGACCCTTCGTGGGATCAATTTGCAAGGGCGAGTGAATCGGTGGCACTTTTGAGGCTCCTTCCGGCACACGCCGAGCAAGAAACACGTCGGTCACTGTTCGCACTTTGAGAGAGGGTCCTTCGTTATGACTTGAAACCGGCTCAAGGTACTAGCTGAAGCAATGCAACCAATGGCTGAGTTGTTCGTCAGTTTCTCTCTTGAGTTTACTTCTCACTTGCCACAAATTGTTCCATGACTTTCCAGTGGGTTTTGCTTTGTTGCCCAGGTGGCTTCCTGTGAAGGCTGCTTCCAGTGGCTGACTGCCCAGTTGCTGCTTTCGAACTTCCGGCGATTCGCCTGGCAGTGGTGGTTGCCCGAGAGCGCCAAAAAGGTCCATCAGTGCGGCGCGAGGTTGGGAGCCCTTGAAGTGAAACAAGCTTATCCTGGGGAATGGGATGGTTGCTGAATTGCTGGGTTCCGTTTTTTGTTTGTTTGTTTTTTTTCCCTCCAGCCTTTGAATGATGATCATTTGGGCAGAGTTCGTTGAGGCTCAGAGAGTGTAAACATATTGGGCATGGTTCACAGGGGACAGGACCTGCCCGCTTCCCTTGCCTTTGTCATAGAGCAGCAAGCCAATTTTGGGAACTTCATGGGCTTTTCCACGTCTCTAACCTCGTGATTTGCTCGGTGTTTGCGTGTTGATCGCAAACATGGCTTTTTCCACCAAATTCAAGGGAAACCACCCTTTACCAGGCAATGTTCAGGTGTATAATGTAAGGATCCCTGTTGTCCTTTTGGTGGAACCGTCCGCGTTGCCAGGGCAGCTGGGTTTGGCCTTTGCAGCGCCTGGCGAAGGAATTGCAGCGCGTGAAGGCGAGGCCAGTCAGCCCGTCAGCCCGTCAGGGGTCACTGGCTGGTGAACATCGGTGTTTTGGATCTTGACATGTGCCCATGTTTGATCATTTCAAAGGGATGGGAGACCACGCATTTGTCTTGTTTGCTCTCAACATGGAAGGAACATAGTTACTCCCGCCCTTTGCATGATGGCACTTGTCACTTGGGAAGTTGTGTTTTTGTATTCAATCAGGTTGAATCTGGAGTTATGCTTAAATTGATGAGCCCCCTTTTGGTTGGTATTGAAAGGGAAACCAACATATTTACAAAGCATAGGGGACCATTCCTACTTGAGAAACCAGGGAGGAATATGATGATTTGATGACCATTTTGTTCGACCCCGACGTCTTTTTTTCCAGCCCGTACACTGCAGGCTTGTGGTTGTGGAAAGACAACGGGTGGCAAGTTGTTCTTTCGTATACGGAGTCACTGCAGCCTTCTGCCCCGAGGAAGGCCTTCCAAGAAGGGGAGAACGCCAGCCTCTGCCAATCGCTTGATTTGACAAACCAGCCCTCAGGTTTTTTGAAGGCATTCGCATGGGTTCCTCCCCCCCCAAAGGGTTCTGAGAATTCAGGTGGGTGCCCGAATGCCGTGGATCCAACAACATCCCATCACATTTGACGGTTGCGAATTCGCCAAGAACTTCGAGCATAGGCGGCCTGCACCAGGCCCAGTGATCCCATGTAGTGGTGGGATAATCCCACGAGTGAGTAATTTGGAGATTGAACTTCTGCCTTGAACCGAAGGTTCATTTGGTGGCGCTTGTGTCCGTGGCTAAAGCTCAGTTGACTGCCAGCTGAAACATGCAGTTTCAGATTTGCATGGGCACTAGCGTATCCCTCGCTCCACATGCTTGACATTGGATCGCTGCACATCAGCGCACCCAGTGATCCGCCACAGGAACCCCCTTTCCATGAGCCCGATATTTTGGATCTGACATGAGGAAGCATGTTCACTGTCGTCTACAGTGAATGGGATGACATTCACCCAATTGCCCCGTCATTAACTTGCTGGTGCTCAGGGAATGAGGGAATGACCCCCCATCAACCATCTTTCATAGTTTCCTTTCTTCGGGAATCCCAAACCGGTTCATTCCATTTCTCATTCCCTATGTTTAACTCGCACCAGCCGGTTGAGTCGATTGAACCTGCGGTGATCTACGGGCGGCACAGGTGCTGCTCACTTCGCTCAGCGCCAGTGCCAGCACGGAGCTGCTGGAGGCCCTGTGCCAGGCACCGCGGGAGGTTGCCATGCAGTATGTCGTGGGTTTGTCTGAAAATCGGGGAATCGGTGAAGCCGTTTTTTGTTGTGTGTGTCTTTTGTTAGGTTTTTCGAGAAAAACACGGTTTTTGGGTGAAACGGCGTTTTCCAAATGTCGACCTTTTTTTTGGAGTTTCGTGGGTAGAGGGGGTCTGGGACGGCCAAAGAAAGGCGGAAAAATCCGGAGGAAAGGCGGAAACAAACGGAAAAGTGCGGAAAAGTCCGGAAATCCTAGATGAGCCAGGTTTCCTTTCCACAAAACCAACCTTCTTTCCAAACAACGATCTTTGTTCCCAACAACGACCACAATTTAGTCCTTTTTGCTCGAAGGCGTCTTTTTGGTTTTTGTTTTTTTTCGCACACATGGGCTTCGCAGGAACTCAAACAAAAATGGGCAGCCACCCATATATATATATATATATATATGTATATATATATATAACACTTGAGAATGCGAGAGTGTTCAAACCTGTGACACGAGATTCCCTGCTTGGGGCATCTTTGAGCGTTGTGACACTCATGTTGGGACCAATTGCATGGAGAAAATTGAACTTGGGAATGGCTGAGGTGCACATTGACCTGTTTCTATAAAGGAACGCCAAGGAAGAAAATATGATCGAATCTCTGTAAAAGCCATGTGGAACCGGTTATTTTTTGTTAATTATGATGAAACAAACTTCCAGGTAAAAAACCTTAAAGCATTGCCTTCGCGCGCGGCGTGTCTGTGTGTGTGTGTGTGTGTGCGCGTGTGCGTGCGCGTGCATGTACGTTAGCGCGTGTGGGCATGTGGGCGTGTGGGCGTGTGGGCGCGTGGGCGTTTGGGTGTGTGTGCGTGCCTGCTTGCGTGGGTGTGTGTGTGTGTGTGAGTGAGTGAGTTAGCGATGGGTGGCTGGCTGGCTGTGTTCGGGCGTTCACGCGAGATGTGACTTCCAGGACGGGGACTCCGGCTATTGTGATCGCACGCCGCATGAACCTTGTATAATGTGTTTGATAGTGAGAGCATGTCTCAAACTAGCCTTGCCCCCAAATACTTATTTCACATTGTCCTTCAACCCCCCCCCCCCCCCCCGGAAAGGGTGTCCTCCAGAAAAGTCACACCCATTTGTAGGTACCTTCAAGATGTTTTAAGACGCGCCAGAAGCCGGGGCAGTACATGGAGCTGGTATCGCATCTGGAGACCCAACAGCTGGCAGTGAAGCTGCGCTACATCCCAGGCGCGATGCCCTCTGTTCCTATCGGTTCTTGGGCAAAACATGTTCACTTGTGGTGGGTTTCACCAGGTGCTGTTTGCGTTGTTGGGGGGGGGGGTCCTTATGGTCTTCCTCTGAACAACGCAGCACACACACGAAGCCACGCAACTAGGCTGACGTGGATGTGGCAACTAGGCTGACGTGGATGTGAAATGTGGCGTTAGCGCCGGACAAGTTGGAGTTGTTCTTCGAATTCTAACAGCATATCGTTCTCCGGCGCGATTCCAAAGAGCTGTTTGGAGGCCACGGCCTGAGTCCCTGAGTGGGGGATGCCCAGAAGGCTAAACCGCCGAAGTGGCCCAGTTTGCAGCCATAAGTTGCTGGACTTGGCGTCCAAGGGCAGCAGCCTGTCTTGTTGCCACCCTGTTAATATCTCAACAGGGCCATGAGGCATAGGCAGTTTCAAGGGCCGTTCCTGACAACATACCACTGCTACAACATACCACTGCTGCAAGGGTGACTTTGAAAGTGGACAAACACTGTGGTCAGTCTTTTGGTACCCGGTTTGGTCCAGCATAGCAATAGTTCCACACTAAACAGAGGCCATTGAACATGTGTGCTCCTCCCCCACTGAAGCCTGCAGGGTCCGGAGTTTGGCACAAGCTTCAGGCTTTTTGATAAATGCTTTACGTGTCGCCTATCAAGCCACTCCGAGGCAGTGTTTCGGAAGTTTTAGAAAGTGCAGCAACAGGAGAGCGGAAACCGACCAGCGAATGATGAAGCCGACCGACCAAACTGGGGAAAACAAACCTACTCAGTCCATAGGAGTCCATATCACATGGTCCAAAAGCACATTGCCGGAGAGGCTTTGCTCCAATTCTGGCACATGTGATGCATGCTCAGATCTGTGTCCATTGCGCTTGAAAAAATGTTGGGCTTCCTGTAGCTTCCGGAAGGGCTGTAGCACAAGGGAACATCTCGCTGCCAAGACTTCCTTCCGCAGGGCTTCCTCCCCATGTAATTCCAGAGATGTGATATTTGTATGGGCAGAGTCACCTGTCATTCTCTTTTAGGGGTTTTCTTATGGTTGGCGCGGTGTGTGGTGTTTTTCCCACTTTGCCTACCGAGAACACACAAGTTTCAGGAGGTTTTCAAGCACTCGCGTCAGATCTCCGGATGCCGGTGGTGGACAGCCTCGCACCTGCTTGGGCTTTCCGGCTGCTGATCGCCCACGCTGAGGCCGGGTCGGGGTCGGTTTCGTTTGGGCGCCCCTTAAGCGCAGAAAGGTCCCCGGAAAAAGACACCAAATTGGCTACCCTGCATTGTCCTGCATTGGTGGTTATGGTTGTTTTTGGGTTGGAACACAACCCTGCCAGCAAACGCCTTTGGGGTCTCCTCCAAACTGTTTTGGGTAGACTAAACGTGGAACGGGTCCACAAAAAACAATTTTCTTTGTACCCCCGGCGTGGTCCCAGGAATGATGTGTAGCTGTGGGTCTAGTCTAAAAATGTTGCACCATCCAACAAACAAAGCACTATGTATGAGGATTGCCATGTTAAAGGTTTCCTAGGTTCCCGATACACAGCACCCACCAACCCACCAAACAAAACGTGGTTACAGGGGCCCGTTGGGGGTGGGGCTGTGCAGTTTTGAGCAGTGAGCATTGTCAAACCAACTCCACGGCTCGCTATGCAGCCCAAATTGGTGTGTCTTTCGTCGGAAGGTACCTTGTCTTGTGGTTTACGCAACAAAGCAAGAAAACCACCTTATTTTGTTGGGGTCTCCCAAACCAACACACCCAAATGCTTGTTGGAACATCAAGCCTTGACTGAAGGTTTGCAAAAGCCTTGCTTCCCAGAAGGCAGCAGCAGCTGCTGCTGCGTGCAAGCTACGAACGAAGCAACCAACCGCAGCAGCCAAAGAAGGCAACGAAACAATTTCGTCAAGTCAGCAAGCCAACAAGCGACCAACCATGAAGGGCAAACACCAGCAACAAAACGCTACCGCAAACAGCGTCAACAGACACGACTTACAATCATTGGCCAACAGCCATTCCATTGACACAGAAGTCGTATACGAATAATTAATTATATCAAACTAAGGGTTCGATGTCAAAGGGCTCACAGTAGGGGAACCATTATAACGATGGACATACGAAGTGGATCAAATTATCATGATAGTCAAAGGGGTTCGATCGTTTCCCCAGGAGAACCACCCCAAACTAACCTGAGAATTTGGATTCATTCAGGGATGGAAAGCGGACATGGTTCGCAGTCGACTACTCTTGACTGTGTGCAACTTTCAGGGGTTGTCACGAAATAGACATGCAGTCGACTACTCTTGACTGTGTGCAACTTTCAGGGGTTGTCAACGAAATAGACATCCGAGGTGATAACTGATTGGGTATGAAACCAAAAATTGCATCAACAAAAACGATCCAGGGAGGAGCCGAACCTGCACGATTTGTGCTCTAGCCTGAGTGGCAAAGAAGAACAACGCCTCACCCATTGGGCAACTGGATCCTTACGACTTAACGCCCGAAAAAAGGCAAAACAAGCTTGCTTCCATCTTGGCCCGACCACCCGACAAAGAAGGGGGAATGTTGGGTGTGTGTTTGTTTGTTTGCTGGGTTGAAATTGCGCATGGATCTTTCTGCGGCTGTTTGATGCTGTACACGGATCCTACCAAGGATGCCCTTCTTGTAAATGGGTGAATCTCCGAGAACAAAGTCGAAGACTGTAGACCCATGATGGAAACCTTTGCAAGCTGCTCCTTGTGCAGCCAACAGGGAGGCAGTGTGAGCATTGAAACAAGGACTTGTGTGGGTACAGTTCAAGCATCGCGCAAGCCTGCTTACGTATCGCTAACGACATCACTACGCAAAATCAATAAAGCAAGAGCCAAGTCAAGTGGTTCTTGCCCACGCTCTTCCAAGGCTTCAGGCTTTGACAGCAAACAAAGGAAAGCCACCATGTGAAATTTACAAATGCTCGACACGTGAAAAGGGGGGTTGCTGCAGGTCATGCCAGTGCTTCCGCCAGATGCTGCTGTGGTGCTGTCGTACAACCTCCAGTGCAGAGAGGCGGGTGGATGTTCGCGGTGTATTTGGCCCTGCCACTGGACTATGGGTATGCACAAAACACCAAAAACTTGGCGGGGCCCAAAAGACCCATAAGGGTGTGGCTCAAAATTAAACAGGAGGGGTTACGAAGGTTTTGGTCCATGTTTCCACTTACCAGGGTTCCATTTTGGGTACCGGTTTTTTGAGCCACAGCCATAAGTGCAAACCTTCATGAGCTCACATGAGGCCAATGGGAAGGATTCCCCACTTACAGCTGTGCATGTAGGCCGAACGTATTGAGAGTCTTTTGGGTTGGGGAGGACATGGGAGGACATTGACATGGCAGAGCTTACCCAAATTCTTCCTGGGGTGGATTCAGGAGTGTCTACGACCATGGAGAGTGTGGGGGACGATCCTTCCCTGTTCCCTTCTCTTGCTTCCTCCCTTTCTTACTTTCTCATGTCTATCCTTATTTTCTGGGCCTGCGGCCTCTAGCCGGCTACGCCTTTTTTGAAGTTATACCATGTCATGTCATGTTTTGCATGAGAATCGTCGCGTGTGCTATGATATGCCTGGTTAGGTTATGCATGTTGCCCACCTTAACCCCAGATAATGCCGGGGATGCCGGCTTTCTGGGCCCCATCCGGGCCCCAACCCAGAAGGCTGACATGGGGTCGCGCGCGCCAGAGGACCCAAAAAAAGCAGCCCAAAAAGAGCAGCCCGCAAGCCAGGCCGGAAACGCAAATGCAACAACACACTGTAAATAGCAGCGTTTTGTGGCTGGGGTCGCGCGCGCGCGCGCGCGCCAAAAAGCCCGAAAACCAACGGGAAAAAAGCAAGGACCGCGCAGCACGCGAGCCAGCCACAGCAAAAGCAAAACGGACAGAACAACAGCCCAACGCTCAGCACAGCAGTTTTTGGCGGTATTTACAGCGTTTTGTAGAGCGAGGACCCAGCATCGCCGGCATGCCCGGCAGCGCTTGGCGCCAAAATGCGCAAAAATGAGCCTCGCTTATACCCCTCCGATACCTACTTAAAAACAATGCTTTTTGGGTGGAGAGGCTTTTTGGAAGGAAGTCTTGATGATGCAGACCAAGCCCCGCTGAAGCATCACCCAGGCCCAACCCCAGACCCTGACGATGTCAGCCACATGGCCTAAACCCTGCATATACGCGATGTTTCGTGAGGGTTTCCCACAGTCAAGCAAAACCGCAAGCCCGAGCTGGTGATGCAGAGGTGCCGGATTTAGGCCGCGCATCACGACCAAGTGGCGAGGGTCGGCGGCACCAGGGTGCACCCCCTATCTGGCTACGCCTCCTTGGGGTAGTGTGATTAGCCTGCTAGCTTTAGCTATAGGGGGTGCACCCTTGTTGCCGTTCAGTGATCATGAAACACAACTGCATCTCACACTGCTTGCGCGCCAGCCTTGGCTTCAAGCAAGGGCAGGGCAGATTGAAGACTGCTTTGGCAACAAAGCAGGACATGCCGCGACATTCCGACAAGTATGGCAGTGTGGCGCTATACTTGTTCATAAATGTCAATGGTGACTGGCATGTCTTGGCGCACCGAAGGTGCAGCGGGTTTCTTGCTACACCTGCTGGAAGCATAGATTCAGCAGATCTTGTCTACAGGCATGGTGGAAACTGGCAGCAAGATGCGGCCCAGAATGCCGCCTTAAGGGAACTGCGAGAAGAGGCTGGGTTGCATCTGGACTCCAACGTCACGGGCCACTTTTTCACGCTGGCAAAAGACACGACGCTGATAAACCAGAAATTTCAGGACAGGTTTGGGAAAGTGCATGGGGTTGGGGCGTGTGAAAAGCTGCATGTCCCTGTACGTTTGTTCTAACTATTGCAAACACTGTTCAAGCAATGCCCCTGCAGGAAGGCAAGCGGAGAAACGTAAACCACATCAATTTCGGCTTCGTCTTGCCGTCTTTCTGCCAAGATACACTAGAGGTCCATGGCCCTCAACACAAACACGAGCTCCTGCCACACGGGATGGCCAATGTGGAGGGGATCCCAACAAAGCCGCTCGAGAAGAATTCCCGGCACAAGTGGGTGAAGGTCAACACGATGCTGAGTCATCGCGACCTCTATGACCTTTGCAGGACTCCGCTTGCAGACTTCCTGGACAGAGTGAACCAAGCCGCTGTGGCAACACAGCGGCCATCACACAGGGCACTGGAAAGCATTGAACGACTCCCGCTGAAGTCGGTCCTCATCGCGAGCGAGATGCTGGCGAATCTCCTGAAGCTGTCGCATGTGGCTGGCACAAAGTCATTGGAGTTGGCCACTCCATTGGTGCAAAGCCCCGTATGATGTCCTGAGGAACAACATCGGGAGATTGACCAAGCGTTCAAAGTTTGAAAAATGTGGGAGGAGCCAGAGCAACCACCCCCGTGCAAAGGACCCAGCATTGGTGGAGATGATGGTGCGGCACTGGGCGCACGTCCACGGAGTCTGCGACTCTCTGGGCCAATGCCGCCATTTCCCCCAGGAGACCTCCAAAAGTTCTGGCCACATCGAATTCGATTACTTGCAGTCGGACAGACAGCACTCTGCGCAGTGGCAGCGTCGTATTCAAGACATCTGCGGAAACGCAGATGGCATCCACTTGCACTCGGTGGTTCACGGCACCTACTGGGAATGTGCCCCGGCAATCCTGAGACAGGGAAAGCTGACTGCGTCAGATAACGACGCCGGGCTGGGGGCACGCGAGTATCACGGCCGAGGAGGCCGTGGAGTCGGAGTGCGCCTTGCCAAGAAATTTGTGTTTGGTAATGATTCCTGAATGTTTAGTCCTTGGTTGTTGTAGTCTTGCCTGTTCGTGCCTTGCCGACCTTGTGCGCCAAGGTACACAGCAGAAGACTGGGAGCACGTCTTCGACCACTACGCGTGGAAGACAAATGTCTTCGGCAACAATGTCTACTACGCTTTGGGCTTCCAGCTTCTGGGCCACACCCCCAGGACGATTTTTAACATGCATCGTGGCACAGAGCTGGTGTGGAATGCGGAGGACCTCGTGATAGTGAAGGTGATCGTGAGGTACAACATGCGGGTCCAGCAGGGCGAGGCGTGCTCGCGGAATTTCCAGCCGCAATGCCGCCTGCTGCCGAAAGAGTTGCAGGGGGACCACGTGGCGGTGCCCGTATACGAAAAGATTGCAGCAAGCAGGTGGCACGACTGTGCCCACACCCCTCACTGGGAAGAAGACTACGTCCCACACAAGGAGTGGTTCCTTCACATGGACTATGACAAGGTGAAGAATCTCACACCCTTGAGCTGCTGCTTCCCCTGGGCTCCTCAGCCCACCAACGTGAAGGCAAGAGCTGCTGCGTTCATCGCTTGCCGGTCAGGCAGCCCGCGAGGCGGGTCACCAGTTAGATCCCCAAGCAGCCTTGCGCCGACGCCAACTGTGGTGCCGAGCATGGAGCAGGAAACTCCAACTCTGCAGCCGGAGGAGCCCACTTTCACCCAGCTGCCGGTGGAGGAGTGCAAGCAGGAGCCGGCAAGCCCAACTCCGTTTTTGCCCATTCCGGCCTGGTTCAACTATTCGCCAACGTCGCCGGCTGATGAGCCTGCATGCGAGGGGCCCCCAACACCATCAGTCTCTGAATCTGACCACAACAACTCCAGCGTGCGGAACACCTGACAATGACCCTGCACCGTGTCAATGTTCCTGATTCTGACTCTGAGGTGAGCGGAATCTCAGATGAGGATGATGAGGAGGAGCCGGATGACAAAATGTCACAGAAGGACGAGGACCAAGATGAGCACCAGGACCAAGATGAGTGGCGGTGGATGCCGCTTGAGTCAGGTCGATGGCAAGGAGCACAATTGCTGCGATTGGAGAGGCAGTGGCAGGACGCCGGGTTCCCAAAGCTCGGCACTGAGGCAGGCGATTGGTTCCACACACAAATTACAGCAGCGGAGACGGCCTATGTCACTGCGACAGGCATCTATGACAACATGCCTGACCCGGATGGTGGAATTGCGGCGGGGCTATCCAGGACTCGACAACAGAAGACGCGGTCGCGCGTGAGAACCAGATTCAAGAGATCCCGAGTGATTGGGCTGCCCTTCAGAACTCGGGGAAGCCAGAAAGCGACAAAGAGACTCGCGCCGGTGCATAGGATGCATTCCAGCGGCACCTACACCTATACACAATGGGTCGCTGCTGGATATATTGGCGCGCAGTTTGGCCGGCTGCCACGGGCGCCAAAATTCCCCAAGGGCCAACGCTGGTACAACTACCGGGGACAATGGCTTAAAGTCACCTTCAACGACGGCATTGAGTGGTGGACTGATGATCCATGCACAAAGCAGCAGCTGGCTGACGTAAAGGAATGGTTCCTGGGCCTCAAAAAGGTCAAAAACTGAACTGCGTCGCCGCAGTCAGTCTTTTGAATCATTGCTTCCGAAGCCTTTGTACAGCTGACGGCTTCGGAAGCGGTCGCACTTCAAGCACACAGTCCCGCAGATGTAAAAAGGGCTCGTCCGTTTTGCCTGAGTGTTTCTGTCGTGGCACAGTTCATGTTGCGGCATCGTTAATCGTTGATCACGCCTGTCGAAACATGCTCAAGTTGTACAGCAGCTGCTGCACCGACTGCAGCAACGCAGTTCGGATGGCGCCATGCCTTCTTCCAAATGCGTGATTAAGTGGGGAAGACTGTTCAAGTGGGCAAAACTGACTGAGTCGAATGTGCAGTGCCGGTACTGCAAGTGCTTCAGCCGCTCAGTGGAAGGATTGCGAACAACGCACTTGAAACTACATGAGCGTGGAGTACTGCATCGGTTCCGACGAGCGACAGCGCTTGGCTGCAGCCCAAATCTGCCAGGCACCCCGTGATGCGCTGCCTAAATCCGGCACCTCTGCATCACCAGCTCGGGCTTGCGGTTTTGCTTGCCTGTGGGAAACCCTCGCAAAACGTCGCGTATATGCAGGGTTTAGGCCATGTGGCTGACATCGTCAGGGTCTGGGGTTGGGCCTGGGCGATGCTTCAGCGGGGCTTGGTCTGCATCATCAAGACTTCCTTCCAAAAAGCCTCTCAACCCATGAAGCACTGTTTTTAAGAAGGTATCGGAGGGGTATAAGCGAGGCTCATTTTTGCGCATTTTGGCGCCAAGCGCTGCCGGGCATGCCGGTGATGCTGGGTCCTCGCTCTCCAAAACGCTGTAAATACCGCAAAAAACTGCTGCGCTGAGCGTTGGGCTGTTGTTCTGTCCGTTTTGCTCTCCGTCATCTTCGTGTAGTCTTCCGTCATCTCCCCGTAGTCTTCTGTCATCCGTCATCTTCCCATCAGCTTCCCGTAGTCTTCCGTCAGCTTCCCATAGTCTTTCGTCCTCTTCCCGTAGTCTTCCCGCAGTCTTCCGTCAGCTTCCCGTAGTCTTCCGTCATCTTCCCGTAGTCTTCCGTAGTCTTCCCGTACTCTTCCGTCATCTTCCCGCAGTCTTCTGTCAGCTTTCCGTCATCTTCCCGTAGTATTCCGTCATCTTCCCGTAGTCTTCCGTCATCTTCCCGTAGTCTTCCGTCATCTTCCCGCAGTCTTCCGTCAGCTTCACGTCATCTTCCCGCACTCTTCCGTCATCTTCCCGTAGTCTTCCGGCTCCCGTAGTCTTCCGTCATCTTCCCGTAGTCTTCCGGCATCTTCGTGCAGTCTTCCGTCATCTTCCCGTAGTCTTCCGTCATCTTCCCGCACTCTTCCGTCAGCTTCCCGGCAGCTTCCCGTAGTCTTTCCGTCATCTTCTCCTTGTCGTCGTCTCCCGCAGTCTTCCGCCATCTTCCCGTAGCTTTTGTCAGCTTCCCGTCATCTTCCCGAAAGGTTAGAGGTTAGGGTTAGAGGTTAGGGTTAGATGTTAGGGTTAGAGGTTAGGGTTTTAGAGGTTAGGGTTAGAGGTTAGGATTAGAGGTTAGGGTTAGAGGTTAGTTAGAGGTCAGGGTTAGAGGTTAGGGTTAGAGGTTAGAGTTAGAGGTTAGGGTTAGAGGTTAGAATTAGAGGTTAGGGTTAGAGGTTAGGGTGAGAGGTGTGTCAAAAATCCGCCGCGGGACCCCCCCTCCCCCCCTCAGACTCCCCCTGACCACCACTTAGAACACGCCCCGCCCCTTTGCAGAGACTAACTTTGCTTTTGCAAAGGGGTCGGCGGATTCCCTTCTTACCTTCCTGGCTTTCCTTTTCCTTTTTCTTTGCCGTGGAACATGCTTGTGCAGTCAGGGCCCTGTTTCGCTTGTCTCGCAACACGGAACTGACCCACACTTGCAAAGGGAATTGTTTAATGTCTATTCTTGGAGTTTGTGTGAAGACTTCATCGGTTTGCTTTTTAATTCACATCCCTTTGATTGAGTGCCGAACAAGGCTTGCAAGGGCAAGCCTTCGCATTGCAGGCTATTCTTCTTTACCCATTTGAGTCACCTGTCTCATTTGGGGGTATCGTTCCTCGTACTAGGAGTCATCAGCCCCGGTACACTAAAGGTTTCTTTCAGGAGCCATGACCCGTGTGTCCATAGGGTGCCATTTTGGGTTGGCAAGTGAAGCCAACCAAGAGTCACCTTCCCGCTTGGCGGTTTTTTGAGCTCGGGTTGGAGGCGTCCCCAGGATGCTTTCCCAGTTGCTCTCTATACAAGAAGCGTCCCCAGGATGGTTTCCCAGGTACCAACAAGAACCGGGACTTCAAATCCAAATCCAAGCCACGCTCCAAGCCACCGAGGGCTTGCCTCAGTCAGGCCCGCGCTCAAAAACCGACACGGCAGGGTGTGGAGGAGGCCGCTCGCAGCTGCGACGTCGCGGAGTTTCTGCGAGCTCCGCGGCTGGCTCGAGAGAGGCGGATGTCGTTTTTTTTTGTGAGGGTCGAGTGTTCAGGTACAAGGACTTGGGGTGCCGGCGGCCCCTTACCAGCAAAAAGCGTCAGCCATTGTTGCTGGAGGCCTTTTCCGCGGCAATACCGGGTGCCCCATCGACGTCAGGTCCTGCCTTGACTTGTGCTGATCCGGGTGCTTCGTGGCGCAAGCGAGCCCATCTCCAACCTTCCGCAGGTGGCATGTGCCCTGGCGAGGCTGACGCTGGGAGGCGTCCCGTTCTTCAATCCAATGGAAGACGCATTACCCGCCGGCCTTCAGTTCGGCATCGTTTTGCCAGCTGCCCAGCCCACATTGCAACAACTCATTCCCCGAGCGCTTTTCTTCAGCCTACAGTAACATCAGGCCGCTGCTTGTCGGGTGGACCACTTTCCTGACAACTGTCGGGACCATATGACCCACATAGCGTCCTCAGCCTTGGGCCACGGACTTGGGGCCCTTGATATTGTTGCTCACACACCCTAGCTTTTCAGTTTTGTCCTGATGTCACTGCTGCCTCTGCGGTCTGTTCGGCCCCAGGCTGTTCAATTTTCTCACCCGCTTTTCCCGTGTTATTTTGCGTACACAAGTTCCATGCGCTCAGTTGCTCCGCAAATGCTCTCTCTCTCCCTCTCTCTTTCTCTCTCTCTCTCTCTCTCTCTCTCTCTTTTTGTCTCTCTCTCTTGGCATAGGCTCCCTGCACATTGGCCGTCCCTCTTCCCTTGAGGCGTGGCCAACAAGTTTTTCGCACTCGAGGCATTGCAGTTTCTTCCACGGCATCCCTCCTTTCGGGCTCGTGGTTTTAGCGCCGGCCCTGCAACGAACCAGTGTGTTGCGGGGACAGAAGTTTTATCACGTTTTGTCAGCCGGTCTTAGTGTGGTCAAGCTTTGGTGAGGAGAGACCTGATCTGACCTGGTTTCTGGTTTGCGCCTGGTCCTTGTCAGTCGCGACAAAATGTGAACTATTTCATGGGTCCTTGACAGCCGTAGACAAAACGGTTTGGAAGTTAACTTCCAGATCAAGACCAGTTCGCACATTGACCGGTCATTTGCAGCTGATTTAGGAATGGCGCCAGCTCAACTCGGCCATTTGGGCGTTCAAGGTCTTTTGTGATTGCAGACTGGTGTGAGCCCATTGTGAATCAAGTGGATGGGGACGATCACTGTTGTCATGTAGCGGAAGATGCAAGTTGTGTTCAAGAAATGCCTGCATTTCTGGCATGGACATAGACCAATAGTTGGTATAAAAGAAACTAACATTGATAACTTACAGATGATGAGGTCCGAGGAGGAGCTCTGAAACAGGCGGTGCAGTTCTTTAGCGGTCCAGCTGCGAAAAAAGGCCTGGGCAATCCTTGTTGCACATTATCGAAATCCCTGCGTTTTGCCGCTACGAAGGGCAAAGCTATCCCTTGTTCAAGCCCCAAAAGCTGTGAGTATGCGAAAATCAAACCGTACCTGGAGTCTCCATGAGCCCTTAAAAAACGGGGTCATCACCCAAAATCAGGGGGTCATGACCCCATTAAAGGGTCACGGAGACTCCAGGTACATCCAGGAGAGCCCTGGGCCCATCACGTTAACCCACTCCCGGGGCATTTTTGGTGCAGGTGGCGGCGGCGCATCCTGCGGCAGCTTTTCTCGCGCGGAGTCCAAAGACTTTGGCCGAAGCCGTCTGCTTCAGGTCCTCAGAGGCACATTTACCACCTATCATCTCTTTGACTTCTATCATTCAATTTGGATTGGTAGGCAGATTTGGAGCTAAAGCAGGTACAGAAAGGAACATGGAGTGGATCCCTTTCCCAGCTATTTATCTCTTCATAGCGTATCTCTCTTGATTTCTGTCTTAGCTTAGTCATAACCTGTCAGTTTTTGGAATCGGCACAAAAATACAGGTGGTATGATTAGTCGCCCCTTCGCTCAGGGCGTTTTTCCATTGGCTATGCCTCTTCGTACCACTCGGTCGCACTCTTGCTAACACAGTGTGGAAGGGAATGGATGATAGAAAGCTAAGGACTGTTAGCCCCTTGTCTGAAGAAGACTCATCATTTCAATTGCCTCACCGCTGCAGCTGAGACTAGATTTCATCGTCACTTTCCAAGCCGCTTGACGTGAGAAACAGAAGGCGTATTGTCGAAGGGCTGGGTTATTTGCACAAGGCGGTTTCCCGAGGGTGGCGAAAGGGTTCAGGTGCCCCCAAGGAGTTTTGAACGCACAAGTTCCGCTAGCAACATCCCGACAATTGATTGGGACGCACAACCAAACGTAAGTAAGATGTCAAACAAAGTCGATCCGCCGAATATGAAGGGCCCCCCCTAAGATTAAGAATGGGCCGGGAAAACCAATTGGATATTATGATGGGCCCTGGTTCCTTTTCGTCTCGGTCCTTTTCGGCCCTCTTCGGCGCTCGAAAAAGATTGAGGCCCGCCCCTTTCCGGGGCCAGATAGCTGTCAAAAAGGCAATTTCCGAGTAAGACAATACAAAAAGCACCCACAGAAACCAGGTACCAATCTTCGGACCTTGTGAAAGTTGAGTATTGGTTTAGTATTGGTCTAAAATTGGTTTTAGATCGGTGCAGCAGTGGTTCAGTATTGGCTCTGGGAGGTTTAGCAGTTTAGTATTGGCTTTGGGCCTCCAATTTGATAGGATTTGCCAGTTGAGGCGGCCTTGCTCAAAACGAGGCTGCCACATCTCAGAGTTCCGTAGGCCAGCGCTTAGATTGTAAGAATGAATCGGATGAGGCGGGGGGAAGGGTTCTTCAAAAAGTGGGGTTTCCTGAATCTGGCAAGGGTTTTCCTTGAGCCGTAACCAACATGCGTGTTTATTCCGACATCCGTTTTGGGACGCTCCCTCTTTCAGAATCTGCCTGATCGAAAGCTCAGAAGCCGTCGGGCCAGTCCGTTCCAGGACACCTCAATCTTGGGTTTCGCAAAGCATGTCCCAACAAGCTGTCAGCACAAGATATGGTGAGCAAAGCCGCAACTTTTGGAGTGCTGTTGGCCGGCGTATTAAATGGCCCGGTGCGTCAAAGCATCGAACCAGTGGTGACGGTATAGTATCTCGGCAACCTGGGCAAAAGAGCTGCGATATTTATGGATATTAATGGCATTGTCTGCGGTGAGGTTTCTCACTCATAGATTTGGTGTTCAGATTCACAATGATCGTGGTTAGTTTAGATAAGGGACATTTGTTCGAGATTATAGTATTGCAGGGAGGGGGTGTTGTGCTTTTGCAGCTCTGTGGCACGATCATGACAACAGTTGCTCATCTCGCAGGAACGCGCAGGAGCCAACAAAGATCTGTTCAACTTCGTTGATGCCATGGACACAATCCCATGATCAAACCGGTGCCCCCTGACAAAGCGCTGAAAGGTACAAGGCGGACATCCTTTGTCTTCAGCACGTCCAGGCGGGAAGGGTGCGTTGTCCATGTTTGCTTGACTGGATGAGTGAGCTAATGCGACTGTGAATCTTGAGAAATTCCCACTGTACTTGCTAGGCAACTATGCTGAAAGGGCTTGCAAGAGCTTCCTAAGCTATACACTGAGTAGTATCACTGTTTTTGCGGTGTATATTTCAGCTGGCCGAATCATTGGAATTACGTGCGTTGTATGTGAGATGGAGTGCACATTGTGTCATGAAGCAGATGTGTGTGAGCGCATCATGTTTGCAGTCTTCCTTGCAATTTGCATGGTACACGAGAATTGGGCGACTCACAAACACAATCCCTGCACGATGCCCTCCAATGCACTAAACCTCGCACTTGACAGCGGACTTGCTTTCCGGTGATGTGAGTTCAATGCTCAAAGTATGATAAGAGCATTTCACGCACGGATCAAAGGGCCTGATGCGCTTCCTTCATTCTGGTATCTGTTAAGTCTAGAGCCTCATTGTTCTGTGTGCCTGTTGTTTGCCGTTTTCCGTTTTGTTGCGTTGCTTCCGGATTAGTTTGGCAACTGAAGGCTGTCCCTCCGGACGTTCACAGGCCCTTCGCCGGAGAACCCTCCTTGCGCTTCTGAGAGTTCAGGCTGATCCGAGCTTGCCGTGCTCCAGCATTCAGCCTGCGACAGAAGGCCCGAAACGCGTGTTGGATCGGAGCCAGACATAGGTTGAATTGGCAGGATGTCCTAAAGGACAGATTTCAAGAGTAAGATGCATTTGACCCATGTTACCAGGCTCAGGAGCCAGTGTCTTTGCCTGTGTGGGCTTGGGTTTCGGTCAATTTGGTTTTGCCTTGTTTCAGCATATGCTGGACTGCAGCCAAGTTCAGTTCCAAACAACATACAAGTGCTGTGCCTGCAGGGCTGTCTGGTGTGGTCGCACAACTGCAGGTTGTCGACAAGGCAGAGCAATACCTTGTGTGGTCCGGCTTCGCAGATGCCTTTCAATCGTTTACACCGTTGACACCAACAAGTTGAGTCGACTTTTGCTGATGTTTCTTTCATTTGTCCATGGGGCGCAATGTTGTTAGCCTTAGAATGTGAACGTGTGCCCTAGATGTGAAACAATATTATTCAAGCATTTGGAATGTTCAATATGGGCACTGCAACTAGATGTCCTGATTGTATCGACAAAAGCAAAAGTGTAATTGACCTGCAAGTATTCTATGTTGATAATGCATGTCATGATATAATATAATCATTATGCCTAGGATTTGATATAAGCAAAGTGAAGCTGCTATCATGTTATGCCATGTGAACTTGTGCTGCAAAGTCACGATGTACTATACGTGTCCGGTGTCTGTGGGTGTATGTACATGTCTAGCGTGTACATATACATGTTGTACTTACATACGCTTGTTCCACTGGGTGAAGGCTACTGCATGAGTTTGCCGAAAAGTTGCCAGATGGCCCAGGTTGACGTTCTTTTGGTTTTGTGTTTCACTCGGTAAACCATATCTCTGCCATGCAACGCCAAGCACCTTTGTTGTCAAGTAAGCAACTAAACGCTTTGCGCCGCAAAACACAAACAGACACGCTCGGACACACAGAGCACATACTCACCACATGCATTTTACCGGCATGCGCAGAAGCTGGCAAATATGCAACACAAGGCGTCAACACCACAGACCCACACACAAATGCACCCCTGTATGTGTAGCCTCACTCAATCTGGGAGGGGCTGGCCGCTATCCTCAAGTATCGCATCATATGCCCACGCGATCCGGGGATCGTGCATGTGCAAGGCATGCATTGTTTGCAGATGCGCATGTAACTGTAAGGCCGTCCGGAGCGTATTGCGTCGCTACCTAGGAACAACAGTTTGGCACTGGGTTGGGCTTTGGGGGAACGAGCTGCATCAGGAACTCAGTTGACAGCTAGGCATACAGTAGTCTAAATAGCTTTCTCTAATTTGTTGGTTCTGTTTCCAACTCATGCTGACGCGATACTGTATGTTATAGAGTCTGTGGGACACTTCTGTCGGGTCCAGGCAAACCAAAAGGAGACCAGCGATTGCAGGCCCGAAAGGCAGCCTGGTCAGGGGCTCAGTGCGTTTTGCTCCCTCAAATTTTGGATCCTGGAACCTCAAGAGCTTCAAAAGCGGCCCCGGGCCCCAACCGGAGAATTGTCTAATGGGGGTTCTATGTTGATCTGGCCACGAGCGAAACGAGGAATACCAGGCACTGTCAAGTTACACCACCACCCCAATGGCAATGGTGCAGTTGCTTCGACGTGTGCTGGAAACCTGTCCAGAGAAGGTTGCAGTTTCGCCTTGTCCGAAGACGCAAAGTGCAGCTTGCCCTGAAAACCACAAGAACAACAAGTTGTGGCGAAAAGGCAGCAACATGCCCTACCGATGGCCGATTCGAGCAATGGTAAATCACTTGGGGCGCATTCACCACACTACCATAAGGAAATAGGGGCTCACTCATCAAAGTCTCATGTCAGTTGGGGGCACAATGAATATTGACCGTCACTTGTGTGACAACAGCAGGACAAGCCGCTGCCTGAAAAGCCGACATTTTGTTGGAGCCCAGTTGACTTGGGGCCAAATTTGACTATCAGGCTTGCTTCAAGGCTCAGATTCATGATCGCCCATACAATGCTTGGCCAAAGCTGAGAGCCAAGCCATACCTCCCATCCAACCACCAAACAATTGACTAGGACCCATCCTTTGGAAACTGTGAGGCAGTGAGGCCATTGAATCCAGGGGTTCCAAAGCCAAGGGTGAACGGCGAGGTATTCAAAGTTGTTCCCAGGAGCTCCAGAGGCTGCCGCCGGGATCTTTGCCGCCTGGCACAAGTTGGGGTTTCGGGGGGGGGGGGGGAGGTCACGTTGATGGCGATTCGGTGCATCGTGACGAAAGAGAAGAAGCAAATTTGAGGCGTTTGAACCTACTACAGGTGATCGATCCTTTGGCCCATTGGCGCAGCACGTGGCACATTTGGGTAGGGATTGTCCGAATTCTCTTGGCTTCTGGTTGGCACGAGTTTGGAAAAACATGTGTGCTCCATGTGCTTTCTTGCGGGCCATGTTCCAATGTTGCAACCATCGAAAAGAAGCTGGCGGGGCTTTTCGAACCTATGGATAATAAGTTGAACATCCGTGTCGTGAGACTCGGTGTGCTTCTGCATTTTAGACAAAGGTAGCGGGCATGCCCAAATCAAAGCCCTGATGGAGGTATTTTGAAGCCACATCTCAAGGTCAAGAAACTTTGAGAAGCAAATCAACCCACATCCAATAAAGAGTTCGCCTGGGCATGCCCAAAATACTTCCCTCGCGGGTTCTTGTGCGTCTAGTTTAACACATGTCTTGTTTTTCCGTCTCAGTTTTTTTTTGGGTTTTCTTGTTCTTTTCTTTTTTTCGTATTGCATTTGCATGTTTTTTTTCTCGTTCTACATCTATTCTAGCCTGCAGGCTCAGCGCACTCACCGCCAGACTCACTGAGGAGGAGCTTTTGGGCCACCAACACTGAGTTTGTTTTTTTGTTCAAGGGATTGAGAGCCATACTTAGAGGAGCCATAGTGGCCATTAATAGGGACCATGCCCATTGGGGAACTTAGGACCTTGAAGGACTATGAAGCACCAAGCAGCATGGCCTTCCCACAGCTCCTCTTGTTGTGGGGGAAATCAGTATAAGACGCTTCGCTTGTCTCTTGGCAGGACTTTGACTGGTGTGTGGCTCCTGTCCTGCTCTTAGAGAACCAAGTTGTATGTTTGCAAGATCATTGGCAAATTCTTACATGATGCTTACCATACATTATTGACATCCAAGGATGGAGACTCTGTGGTTTGACTGTTTCACCATGTTTGACCTCTGCATCCGCTTCAAAGTATTGGGCATTGCTTGTGAAGTTTATGCGTGCAACACTTTTTTGTGCAACACTTTTTTCGTGGAAGGACTGGTGCTTAATGTGCGATACCAGGCAAACAGCGTTCTTTGCCATGCAAGAGCTCGGCACTCCAGCCCCAAATCGCTTGCTGTTAGGCAATGACCTCGGATTGCTCATCCGATGCCCCTGGGTTTCGGTTTAGTGGGGCATCATCAACTCCTTCCTATTTCTAAGGTTGTTTTTTTCTCCAAGCGGGATGCATCCTCGCTGAAAGTAGGCAATCCCCGCTCAAAAGGGGGACACCCCTCTATTAGTCATCCAGGCGTTCATTCATCCGGGGTCAACATGGATACATTGTTCTATATTGACCTGGTGGATTTTTTTTGCATGGGCCGATAAGGCGGCGACGCCCGGATGGTGCAATGCGGTCGCGGCCCCGTCACGGGCCTCCAATGTGATGGGACTTCTGCTTGCCGGCGTTGAAGCTGCTGTGAAATGTTCTTTCATGCTGAACACACAATATACATATAATTATATATATATACATATTATACATATATATATATGTATACGTTGCTCGTTGCTCGTTGGATGCTTTTCGTGTCTGGAGCCATAGCTGACAGGTCGCGAGACGTTGAGGCATGCCTAGGCCATGACAGATGGTAGGCTTTGGAAGGCTCCCATCCCAAATCGATCAGCCCTTTTTCAGAAGTGGATGTTTGATTTCTCTATTGGCAAGACTTGCCTTTTGTCATCATGAGACAGTTGTTTGAGAGTTTGAGCGCCAGGTTAGTGGAGCGCTTTTGGCATTAGTTCTAAACTTACCGCAGGTTGAGTAGTATAAATCCAGTGGACGAGCCACACTGTTTGTTGCTTGGCCAGAAATATGTGTGTTGGCCGAGCCGATGACGTACAGCTCAGATATATATATATATATATATACACATATATATATATATTATGTATATACAATATGTTTTCTTTTTAGGAGCATAGCCACAACTTTACAGAGTCCAGCATGGTCAGACGACAATTGCTTTAAACAAGGCTCCAGGTCCTCTCGCATGGTGAGCGCCTGCTGATCGAGTTATCCGAAGTCAGGATATTCGCTGATGGGCTACTTCACGAGCTCCGAACCTTCTGTCTTGGCATGAGGCATGCTTGTGGACACCTACAAATCCCAACTGTGAAAGCCCGTCAAAGTTCGGACACGTGGTTCTGGACTGTCCTTTGGTGTAAAGTTGGGCGACACATCCTTCCCATCTCCCCGGGTTACCATTTGACCATGGTTCTTCTTTTACAGCACCTCAACTATAGATGTAATTTTATGTTAGTTTGGTTAAACATAGATGGCGCTGGTTTAGATTTACTTTATGCCCCGTTTACCAGGATCGAGGTTTGTCCAAACGGTCGCCCATGTGCTTCTTCAAAAGCGAGGGGATGGGAAACCAAACAGTGGGTCCGATTTTGAGTTGCCTTTTCACTCGACGGCATCGATCTCCCAGATCGCTTGGAAGCGCTCGCGGTGGTGCCTTCGCTCCTGGGGATGCCTGGCACCCATCCGACCTTTGGAAGGCCAAACAGACGAGCCTCCAGGGTTCACGCCTGGTTCAGGACAAAAACACAAAGTCACAAAGTGGTAAGACATCAGTGCCACTGCGAAGAGATACTCCCGCGCATTCAGATAAACCTCCCAGAACAGCAGTTTTCAGGATATCAATTTATGAGATTGGTCTTCCAGTAAAGAAGGATCCTGACTTGAAACATGGTGCCATTCATGGAAATCTTTGGTTGTTTGCATGGCACAAGCTGTGTTGTTGTCAGTACAGCATTTGAAAGTAACTTTTTGAGGGCCTGTACCCTCCCACCAGCTAACATGGAACCTGACTGAGGGGTCCTGGGGACAGTTGTGCTTTTAACGATTTATGCAAAGTGATCCTCTAGTGGGTTCCGTGTTGGTCGGCAGGAGGGTTCTTTCAACGCTCTGCGGCCTTTCTAGTCAGCCTAACCGGGCACGTCCAGATCCATGATAATTTCGTCGGAGCTTCATTCTCAAAATGGCGGACCCCTTTTGGTGGGAAACCAACATGAAACCAAACATTTGAGGGGACCATTAGAGAAACCCGTGTGTCACCTTTGAAGTGTCTGTAATTGGTTTTGGCCAATCACAGGACGCAATGCATGCCAGCTTTTGCAGGAGCATGCGGTTAGTGCGCTTGACTTCTTTCCCAGAGCATCCCTGGCTTTGTCGGTTACCTACAATACCAGGTAAATGGATCCACAGGGTTTGTGTTCTCTTGTCAGAGTTGAGAACTTCCAGTTTTCAAAGCACTGGGCAAATAGAGACAATCACTGAGCTTTCGGACCAAAGAGCCGCGTTTCGGAACCATTTTAGTGGCAAGCAACAAGCTACAGGACTCTTTTTGGCCAGTTTTATTCGGGAAGTGAGAAAAATACCCAAGCAACCACCTAAAGTCACCAGATTTGGGTACGGGTCAAAATGAAACCACTAGGGGACCGCAGGATTTCGTCCTTGATTCCATTTACCAGGGCTGCCTATGTTGGGTACCCATTCTTCTGACCCACAGCCATGGAAGTGGATTCCGATGGGCCGCTTAGGCGTGGGCGGTTGCATCACCAGCGCCTTCTCCCCGATCATGGACGATGCTCCAAACTCGCCGCGACCCAAATCTGGGAGGAAGGGGTCCCCGGGATTCGAGCTTTGGCCATACCACTGTTCTTGCAGACTCGAAACCAGCCGACCGGCCTGTTTGAAGGTCCCAGTTCTTGACAAACAGACACACACGCACACACACACGCACACCACACATAAGTCACAAGGAGTTTCGGAGAGGCGGCCCAATCCATTGCTCAACAAAGAGACGAGGGATTTTTCCAAGTTCGCCATCGGACCTTCTTTGTGTGCGTGCGTGTGTGAACTTCGGAGTTGTACAATGCCACTGCCTCGCTTCGCACGACTGGTTTGCTTTACTTTGCTTTACTTTGCTTTAGTTTGATTTGCTTCATCACAGCACCCTAAGTCAGTTCGTGCTTTGTGAAATCAGGTTTTATTGCTCCTGCTTGCGCCACGTGATAAGCAGCAAAACACGTCTCATGCAAGTACATGATGCACACATGCAAGCTATTGTTTGCTCAATCTCCGGTAAAGTAGCTGATCAATTCCACTACACAGTTCAGGGGAAAAGGATGGTTGGCTGCAAGGCTGGGGCAGCATATGGGCACCCTCTTGTCCTGAATCTTGGTGACGCAGGTGAATTTGGCGTTAGAACACTGGCTCCAATTTAGGCACGCCTGAGACATATTGCATGGGACCTGCAACACCCCTAGCTTGTTCAGGCGACCCTGTGGAGATTGGGCATGGTGTAGGCAGACATGCTCATCTTGCAATTTTCGTAAGGGTTTGGGGTTTCAGATGGCTGGCTTGCTCATGGGAGTATCTTGGATGTTGTGGAGAGCTGAGTTCTTCGATTTGTTTCAGCGCGCTCCGCACATGAGGCTGTTGACCGTGGCCAACATCGGCGCAGAAAGTGGCAAGGACGGCGGTGACTAAGTACACAAACTGACAACCGTGTCAGTCAGGGGCGACCATGAATCGCTTGGTTCAGGAAGGAGGTTCTAAATGGCTTCTAAGCGACAGGTTCCAGCTTGCATTGCATAACAATTATGCATGTGTTGCACCTTAGTACTCATCCCTGAGACAGAAGGTTTTATGCATTTTTGTTTGCATCAGGACCTGTTATGCGTTCCTGTCTGCGAGAATGCTTAGGGAATCAACCGAAGCGACCTCCATCACCACAGCATGGGGCAAAACCCACCCAGAAGCTGAAACCCAGGGTTTGGGGACATTTCTATCCCACAAGTCGTTTGCACTTTAAGGGGTTCTGAGTGTGGTGAAGTTGCAAGCTCGTCGACAACATGCTCAAGCCACAAATGACCTGAACATACCTGAGCCGATTCCCCACGTTCTCGCCTGGCAGTTTTCCACAAGCGGGAGCGCTGGAGTCGTGCTTGTAACATCTTGTAACAAATTACATTGCTTTGCACACCTTTGTCCTCTGGCTAATTCTCAATCTCAATAGCTGCCTCGCTTTCAGGGCGTTGCATGGAACTTGTTTCTTGAACCGAGAGGATGCCATGCCATGCCGGAGCCAGGACTTTGCAGAAAGCCTCAGCGCATTGAAGGCGCAGCAAAAAGTCGTCGCATTCCGTGAATCGGTGGCATTCCACTTTTTGGGGGGAGGGGTGCTACAAGGGCGATTGAGGTTTGGTTGACAGCTTCAAGTTCGCCTTCTCTCGTGCTCTGGAGCATGAACCGTGAGCTTTGCATTTTGACGTCAAGTCCATTTGCTGCTGGCCACATTGCCCATCTCACTTAGACTGCGTGTGTTATTGGCACGAAACTTTTCGGCTGTATATTTGGGTGTAGGTTGCAGGGTTTTCTAGGCCGCCAGGGCCATTTGGTTGATTGATAATGAGAGGCTGCTTTGCTTGTAGTTGGCGAAGATCTCTGATGAGGTTTGTGTGACTACATGGTGGAAAAGCAAGCAGAATGGGTGATGTGCTGTCATGAGTGACCTAGACTGTAGAAGAGCTGTGCCAGCCAGCAAAAGGCTTCGTGTCGCTTCTGGCCCGGAAGGTATATAAGGTGAAATGACCCAAAAATAGAATGTCCAGTCAAAGGAAAGACCTGATTCTAGTAAGCTCTCCTTCATTAGAGGGCGGCTGGCCAATTGTTGGTGAGCAAGCTGCAGTTCGCAAATTGGCGAACAAATTCCTTTGATCACGAACAACCCCCCTTGTAGCAGACAAACCGTGGCGCTTGGTTTGCTTCGTCTGAAACGACAGAGCCCCAGTTTCTGCCGTGAAGCCCTATATCCAATGTGACTGCTTGCTCATGCCTTCCCAGGCATGTCCAATGGTGCTGTGTGGGGCAACAGGCGCGGGTTTGACAAGCTGTCGCTCCCTTCCCCAATCAAAAATTGAGACTTGGCTTTGCGTCAATTCAGGGACCCCCAAAATTATCTGGTTCCATTTAGTTTCTCTTTAAGCTGAAAGGAGTACGCCGCCATAATCTCTCAGATTACGTGTATGTATATATATATATGTGCGAAGCCTTGCCTGTGTGGGGTGTTGAAAGAATTGGAGGCCATTTGGTCCGCTAAGAGGTCCTGGGGGGTTCAGCGTCCCGGAGCTTTTGAAGTCCCTTTGACGTAGAAACCCATGAGACAGCACTTCCAGTTAATGGCTCATCGCAAGTATTCGAGTTCATCGAAAGTGTCCTTAAGGTTTAAGCCCCAAAATGGCGCAACCGTCTTCCTTTGAGTTTTCCTTCAAAGTCAAAAACGGACCCGTACAAAAAGACCTGAGCCACCCATTTGTTCCTGATTGTAGTTAAAAGTCTTTACTTCGGGCAGCTTCCCAGCAACACAGAGTTTGTTTTCAGGTCCAAGGCTTGCAGCAATCACCAGGTGAGAAACCTCGGATCAAGAGGCTTTGGCTTAGATATGAGCGGCTCGTCATTTTTGGAGTTGGTACCCTTTTTTTGGCGGTTGTAAAAGGAAACCAACAGGAAACCCACCCAAAATGGTGGCCCTTACAAAAAGACGAGCCACCCATATCAATTGGGTTCTTTGTGATATCATCGGATCCAAGTACCAGTCAGGTTTCCAGGAGAAAGAGAGAAGCGGTGTCAAAGCTGCAAAGGAAGCAAAGGGCGGGGGGGTTCATCCGTATCCGTCACGTCAAGCAGAAGCCACCCTGTGGTTCAGGGTAGGTTTTGAACTCACCTACGTGTCTTTCAGTGTGCATTTCCGTCAGGTCACTCCCACACCATTTGGGAAGATCCATTGCCTCACTTTTCCCAGGCGCTGACATCTCCTCACCCAGCTGGGGCTTGGCTTGGATCTCAGTGAATCGGAGCTGTCAGCTTTCCTTTTGGCGTTTGAACCGCCCGGTTTGGAGGTGTCCGTGGGTGGGAAATCCCCCGATTTACCCTGAAGAACCAGGGCCTTTTACATCCAAACCCAAAGCATGTGGCCATTGGGACAAGTAAAACCCAAAGCATTGAGGGTAACCTGGGTGGCCATCGGGACAAGTAGAATGCCCCAAGCTTTCAAGCTGAGGGTGGGAAGCTGCGCAGCGCTCACAAGGAGGCGAGGCGCCCCGGGTCACGGGCGCGGCGCATCGAGTGGAGAATCGGACCCGCCCGAGCGGACAAAAAGATGAATCGGCACGAGCCCCGATTTTCAGGCTTAGTTGAATCCTTTCTGGCCCAAAAACCCTGGACCATACATGGATTCAGCGCTCAAAGGCCAAAACTTCGAGCAAACAGGTCGGAACGGACGCATTTCCCAGCATTCATTCTTTCAAGAAGCTATCCGGACTCGATGAGTTCTACCCCCGCCCGAATGCTCAGATCTTGGGCTCCGAGCTGCCGTGGACGGAGGTGGCTCCGGGGCGCATGGACACATCGACGGCTTAGTGGGAGTTCGCCTCGAGTTCACCCACCAAAACCCAATTTTCTGGTGTTTCTTATGTTTCTAACTTCCTGGATTCCTGAACATATGATCACTTGTTAGGAAGACCATGTTATTTGCCAAGAAACAGTTCGGACTGCTTTGTGGCCACCATCAGGAAAGTGAGGTTTGGTGGGGGGGGGACCCGCAAAAATGGCTTCAGTTTTCCTGTTGGTTTCCCTTGAGAACACCTCCAACAAAAAATGGGGTACCTCCAACCAAAAGGACAGACCATGAGGCCCACCCGACAGGTTGTTGATTCGCTCGCCCAGAGATCCAGCCAGTGGGCTTACTGGTTGCTTCCATGTCCTTGAGACGATTTTGTTTTTTGTTTCCCCTCTTGGTTTCAAAGGGAATCTATCGCTGGAAATAGGTTTGTGCTGTCCATTGGGCAAATTCGCACATGGAAGGTTGCTTGACGTGTTACCTTCCATCAGCGCGGATATATGTGCTGTTGGTAGTGCCGTGATGGAGCAGACAAAGCTAATTTGGCCCCTCATGGGGGGGGAAGGGTGTTTTTGTTTTTGTCATGTAGGGGTTTGTCGGTTTTCGCAAGACTTGTCCAAGAGATTCGGCAAGAAACCTCAAGTTGACCAAGGGAGCAAAACCAAACAACAAAAAGTGAGATCCTAACTCAGCCAAAATGGATACATAGGGTCTGTGCTTGGTTTTCTCGGTTAGAAAAACAACCCAATAAACCTTTGGAACACCAAAACACACACACACACACAACGAAAACAACCAACCCGAACTCAACCAACATGGTTATGATGGGTCTGCATGTGTGTTTTCACACTTTGTCAAAAGCACGCAAAGAAGACGCCTCGAGAAAACAAATCTAGCAACATTGCAGACACTAACTCAGCCAACATGGATACATAGAGTCTCAAATATATCTCAAGTTATATTTTTAATGACGTTATTTTTGAATTGGATTTCATTCAGATTTATCTATCATTTAAGTATACTTTGAAAAGACAAAACATCGATTAGACTATTTTTAGTTAATTCATAGAGGTGAAATTGCATTTCCCTTGTTTCGATTTATTGTTCAGGCGTTTTAGCGGGCAGGCCATGTATGATAAACAATAAGACTTCTGTGATTCATTGATTCAATTCCACTTGCAATATAATCACACTTCAACTCAAGCCCTATTTGGCATCAAACTCCTATTTTAAAATTTATACTTGAGTTGTTTCGTTATGACATGCGATATACTTTCTATGCTTGTTTCATCTAGCTCCTTTCCAGGCAGACACCATGTGGGCACAGCTCCGGATTTGGAGCCACATTGTGTTTTTTGTTTGTTTTTGTGACTTGTGTTTGAGCAACTCAAGGCTGTTCACACGTTTTAAGCAAGGCAAATCCGATGGCACAGCTCAGGATCTGTTGCCATGGAGTGTGACATGTCTTTTGTTGTTTGACCCAGCGTTGTTCGCACTTGTTCAAAGCAATTTGGGCACTGCGTTGAAAGCAACAAAAGGGCATTGTTGCACTTGCTTACTTGTGATTTTCAATGACTGCTGCATGCCTAACATGCGCGCAGTTCTCACATATTTGCCACCTTTGGGCTCAATTTGTCACATGTCATGGTGAAAAGACGACAAAGCACACTCCATAGGGGACGCTCTCAAGCTTTTGGGTACCTTTGGTATTGAGAATAGGTGCAGATCCAACCACTAGACGTGCGGGATCCACATCCGCAGGGAACCACTTCACTTCAAAGCCACCGACGAGTGCTAAATCGTAAAGGCACCCAAAAGCCATCGGGGGCATTGGTTGTTACATGTGTATTGGGATGGACAGAACTAATTTGCTGATGTTTCATATGGACACGTTGCCCATGCGGCGATGAAACTATGGCGCTGACGTATTCATCTCGAGTCAAATTCCACTGTGTGTATGGGTTTGGGTGTTGACGTATTCATGGCTGTCGAGATCAGATTCGCTTGAGCAAGTTGAGCACCTGCTTCGAAAGGTGAATGAGCACGAGCTCAGGCAGGGCGCGCGTGAGGCAGCTGGTGGGTCCTGAATCCTGGCAAGTGCTTGTTTAAAGTACCCTCCTACCAATGAATGAACATGGAACCTGACAGGGTGGTCCTGGAAGACCATTGTCCCCATGTCGGGTCCCTTGTTAATTGGTGGGAGGGTATCTCCTTCATGAAACTTGGCCACTCGGGAGACGTCATTTATCTTAGTGACGTGCTCTAAGTCTTCGTCTTGACGCCAACCAGTGTTTGTTGCAGTGAGGGCGTGAGCTGGTTGTGTAGCATGCGTTTTTCCGAGCGAGTCCTGACGCGGCAAACTTTTCGCGGGCACGTGTCAAGCTGTTGCAAATGCGTTGTTCGGTGGGGTCTTTCCAGACTCCTGTGTGGCTTTGCTTTTGGACCTGGTTTGGTAGCACTTGTGCCACTGATGTGGAGCAGCGGATAGGCAGCTCATTTCCATGGATGGATTCCATTTATACTGACCCTGCGATCTTGAGTGCGCGATTGGATCATGCGGCTGTTTGCTTTTTGAGTTGGTACCCCTTTTTGAGTTGCAAAGAAGTGAGAAAGAGGTGATGGCAACACTCGGCAAACAAACACCAGAAAAGAGCGAGATCGCAAGCGTTCGGCTCTGATCGGATCAGTCACAAAACCTTAGCCCAGGAATGGTCCCAACCATAGGTGCGGTCACCCGTGTAATTCTTTGCATTGACATGGTTGTTTCTCAAAGTTGGGGATGGTTGCCTTTTGGCTTCCCTTTACCACCCACTCAAAAGGGTGTTCCCCATTTTGCGAAGCACACAAGCAGTTGCGAGTATCCAACTGCAACTTAAACTGCTGCGTTTGTGAATTGAAGTATGGGTAGACAGAGACGACCTTATTCCCAGGTGCTCTGATGGCATGTGGATCGCCAAGGATGTGGCGGCGTTGGCAGTGCTGGATGGCCACAGCAAGCCGCCGTGGCGCCTTGGCTTCGAGGGCTGTCTTCCTTTACGCGAGCTTGCAACTTTCAGAGTTTCTTCATGTACCCTTCCGACTTCCTCCCACCAACATAGCATTTGTGGGATGGTACCTGGAAGATCATTTTTTCTTGGCAAGGACCCCCTGCCAGGCGCCATGTTAGTGGGAGGGAGGGTACTCATTGTGCTTTTCAATTCATACAGGTTGCCTATCCCATCCCACCATCTTTTGACATGCAGCCCAACACATGTGCCTGATTCCTGCTTCCCTGTCAGCATGCTATCCAACGGACGTTTTCCAAAAGGGTTTGTGGGCAGTTTCATTCCAGTGCCTGTTTGCCCCTCCAGGGATGCGGAGGGCCGCATTCGGCGCTGCACCTGGCCGACCGACCACCTTCTGACCTTGGCAGTGACCCTGCGGAGTCGAGCTCAGGGACAGACATGTGTCAACGTCTTGGACGGAAAGCTTGCTTGTTGCTTAGCTTGTCACATGTCTTTCTTATTTTTTGGGAGTGGAATCTGGGGACATTCACTAGGCGTGTAATGAACTGATATCAGACAATCGCAGACTTGTTGACTCTGCTTGCGCGGGTCTGTCTTTTTGGCTTTGCTACCCCGTTTTTTGTGGTTTGGACCACCATTCTTTGCTGCCGGTGACGAGGTACTGCAGCGACGGCAGGAAGACTTATTTGAACTGGCCAACTTGTGCATGCAGTAGGCATGAACGCTTGTTTCACGGTATCCGCTTGATTGATCCACAATTTCTTATGAACTCCTAGATTCCGTTGATTCCTTTGGAATTGTGAAATGTGACTAGTGCGAGCTTTTGGGCAGCTCGTGCTTCACTTCGAAAAAAAGAAGAGCATCATCTCATGCAGCGTCTAGTTTATGTGATGGCAGAAAGCTCATTGGGTCACCAAATGATTCTCCGTGATCAAAGGAAAACACCTGCATGTATTTTGTCTTAGAAGTCAAAGAAGAAAAAGAGGGCTTTCGATCTAGCTGGTGGTCAATCCCATGACTTGTGTGTTGTTTGATTGCATTTTTTCGAGGACATGGACTACGACCTTGCTTGCTAAGATTGATATTTGTATACTTGTCAATGTCCGCGCGGTGTCTCCCCAGACTTGCTTGGGCCAAGTCAAAGTGCAAATGCCTTTTAGTGGCTTCATGTATTCAGTGATGATATTCCAGTCCTGCCCACAGAACATGCTGACTGTCATACAACCATGGTTGTCAGGTAGGAAGAGTGACCATTTTAATGGTCATCACACACTTGGACGTCAATATGAATTGCTTCTTAGTTTGCTGCCCGCTGCAAGGAAAGTGACAGAACAAAATACACCCGTTTTGAGAGATGGGAGACACCGCTGTATCACCATCTGCCCGGCAGATGCGTCTGAGGGATGGCGGTGTTGAAGTGGTGAAATGACCCGAGGCACAAGCGGTTGTATAATGCATACATACATACATATATATATATATATATATTTATTTTGTTAATTATGTGACTTGTTTTTTTTCATTGGGGAGGCAACCTGGTGGTTTTCCTGTTGGTTTCCCTTTACAGTCATCCACAAGAGGGTTCTCCAAAATAGGCACACCTAGCATTGCTTGGGCTTGCGGTTTGCGAGTTTTGGGCAGCAATCCCGAAGCTGACCAAGAGACCTCGTCACCTCGTACCACTTCAAGTATGTCCTACCCTCCGGAACCGGCTGCAGGTTGCCATGTGGGTTTTTGGCTAGCCATTGCAGCGAATCGCGCAGAATTCGTTGAGCATGAGTGGCAAAAGGCCTGGAGGTCCAGCAACGAAGCCTGCAGCTGTTTGCATTGCCTCCAGTGGTTCGCACTGCTGCCTTTTCAGTTTTTGTTTCTCCCCTTGGGCTCAGAAACTTTCGGCAGCAACCAGCCGACTGAATGAGATTGCCCAGCCAGCCGATTTCAGGATTGATTGCAAGCGCGTTCCTGGATGGTGCAGTATTGAAGCAGAGCCGTTGCAAGTGTGGCACACACGTCTTGTTCAAACACAACCACTCACAAATGGCGGGCGTTGATTCTAAGCCGACACGCCTAAAAGCATCGTTGCATCCGATTTATGCTAGAATGCTACCTATTTGCAGTGCTGCCACGGGATTTTGCAGCCCCCTTGGCTCAAGCGGCTAGGCGGACAGGTCCATGCAGGCGTGCTGCCCAACAGACCGGCCTGAAGTCTGTGGCTGAGTATCACAAGAGGCGTATTGAGAAAAATAATTCTGATGAACACGTTTTGCTTGGAAATGAGAAAGGGAGGTGGTCCCTGGCTTTTATACTTTTCAATTGGCCATTTACTCGGCTGGAACGCGTAGAAGGATCCACGCACTAACAGATCCTCCTTTTTTCCCTGTGGCTGATGAGTGATGACGAGAGGCTTATTGAGGACCGGGATTCTGATAGTTGGTTGCGGGAGAATGGAGGTGTGGCAGGCCACAGCAAAAGTAAAGAAGATGTCAACTTGCCTCCATCACTTGCTCATAGCTTGACACAGGTTGAGGTTTCGATGCATACCAGCGTGCTTCTTGCATCTCCAGTGACAACTTGTCAACTTGTGTTTTATTGCCTCGTTTCTTGTTGTTCATGTTGCTCTTGCATTCGTTGTTGGTGCTGTTGCACTTGTGTTGATGTGCAGCACGGCAGTTCTGCGCATGACCAAAACGCAAAAGATCGGAACGTGATTCGATTTCCTGGAAACCGCCATGACATGTGAGGGCAAGTCAAGGTGCCCCAAAAGGAGATTCCTCCGACAATGGATGTTTATCAGGTTCCATGTTGATCTGGAGGTTACTTGGTGGTCCGTGCAGTGGGAATGCAAGCTTTCATCAACCCAGTTGCCAGCGGCGCTGTTTTTTCCGTTTGGTAGTGATTCCGTGAACGTAACAGAAACAACAAGTTATTTCATGTCAAGTAGGAATCCCAGCCCGGCAAAAATGTCCTTTCTCGTCAATTATTTTGACTGGCTTCATGTTTTTAAGTATCTAGGTCCCCCCCAGGCGTGCCCTTTTACCCTTTTTTGGTTGGGAGGGTTCCCCTACTAAAATAGACTACGGAAAAGAGGGACCCTTATTCTAACCTCTCTACTGGAGGACCTAGGTAATGCATCGCAGGCTTTTGCTGCTAATCCCTCACCGGTGTTCGGACCAAGAGGACAGGGCCTAGGCACAAGTGCCAACTAGGTGGACCTCCCAACAATTGAGCACTCAATAGTTGTTTTGGTCAATATGTCGCTTGAAAACCACAAAGAAGGGTACCCTTAAAAGAAAAACAGGCCCACAAAACAATTCGAGTGAAGGGGTATTCCGTGTTGCCATTTTTTTTGTCAATTCAGAGGGGTGTTTGCCTTTTCGCCGCCACAGGAGTCTGAACCAGCGCCAGTGTCTTCATGTTGGAGGAGGCCACATTGCTGTCTTCCTCGGTTGACTGTCCATTAATGTTTCTGTTTGTTCCACTGGCTGGCTTGACGCGTGGTACTCACACTTTTATCTATGTAATGTGCACGCTTGAAAGGATTTGGCGGCCCAGCTATGGTGCTTGAAAGTGTACGAATAAGAACCAACCGTTTTTACTCATGCCCGGCAGTGGAGCATGCAGAACCCCGGTCTGGGGAACAGCATTGGAGGTCGGAACCCTTTTTTGGGTTCCATGTTAGGAGCAGCGGTCTGGAAGAACCCGGAAAAGGAAGTGAGTCCACATTGCAGTCGCATCCGGTCGGCCGGGGGTGTAAGCTGGAAGTCAACTTTTCACCACTTGGGTCAATGTGGGGAGGCCATGAAGATGGGACATTTGGCACTGGGCATTTGTCCAGGTACAAAGTCAGGGGCGATCATCCTTAGCCAAGACAATATGTTCGCCGATAGGAAGCAATCCGTGGTGTCCAACTTGTCCACCAGATGTGTCCTATAGCCTCAACTCAAAGGCACCCAATCCCACGATTGTTTCAGATGCCATTTGCAGGTCGTTGTGCGCGCTGGTTGAAGCACAGCACCATGTGTTGACGATTCGGTGTGGATGGAACACATCAATGTTTATGCCTAGCGAAAGAGGACTAGCTCGAATAGGAAGGCAGCTCCACAGGAACAAACATCAAAGTCCTAAGCACATCTGGAGAGTTCAGAACGGCTTCTGTTCATTTAAAGTGTCAGCCAGTTTGATGCAAGACGTATTTTTGGGGGATTACCGCTGATCGTTCGTGAGGCTTGCCGAGCTGCTCAGCGGGAAAGATTAGTCCTGATGCTTCCGTATTTGCCATCATCTATCCGTCCGTCCGTCCGTCCATCCACGCAGCCACCCAGCCACCCACACACCCAGCCACCCGCTCACTGACCCAGCCACCCAGCCACCCAGCCACCCACCCGCAAACCCATCCACCCACAAACCAACCCACCCACCCACAAACCCACCCACCCACAACCCACAAACCCACGAGCCCGCAAACTCACAAACCCACCCACCCACAAACCCACAAACCCACACCCCACACACCCACCCCACCCACCCGACCCACCCCGCCCACCCCACCCACCCCACACACCCACCCCACCCACCCCACCCACCCCACCCACCCCACCCACCCCACCCCACCCCATCCCACCCCATCGACCCACCCCATCCATCCATCCATCCATCCGTCCATCCATCCATCAATCCAATCCAATCCATCCATCAATCCAATCCAATCCAATCCAATCCAATCCAATCCAATCCAATCCAATCCAATCCAATCCAATCCAATCCAATCCAATCCAATCCAATCCAATCCATCCATCGATCCATCCATCCATCCAATCCAATCCAATCCAATCCAATCCAATCCAATCCAATCCAATCCAATCCAATCCAATCCATCCATCCATCCATCCAGAGATTCTTCCCTAAACTCATCTCAACCTTTAGTGACTGGACTGTTTGGATTTCAGGTTTGTTGATTTCAACCTCAATTGTCGCGCAAATCAATCCAGAATAATTCCCCAAGCCTCCCAAGCACCAATCCAAGCCACCAACTGGGGAGCTGATGAACACGCCCTGTTCTGAGAGCCGAAGAAGCTGCAGAGGCGCTTTGCCCTCCTAGCCCCGCTTCTTTTGGCCCCCTTCGCTGCCTGAAGCTTAGACGATGGAGTCGAGGTCCATTGTCGCGTTCGTCCCTATGATCGAAGCGTCAGGCAGTGGACTCGCCTATATACCACATGCCAAGGCTCAAGGGAGAACGTCGCTGAGAAGTACTCAAAGAAAGGGCAGAGTCAGATCCACAACGTTTGTCATAGGTTGTCCTCTATGTCAACTTGCTGGCGCTAGTTATATGTGCAGTAGGGTGATATATGATGCTTATATTGTTCGTGGCTCCCATCTCTTGAATTGTGACATATTGTGACCACAGTTTGTGCACCAAACCACGGTTTTGTGTGCAATGGGAAACGCACGTCCGCTTTCAATTTGCTCACATGAGCTGAGGCAAGCAATTGTCTGGCATTTCACAAATGAAGATCACTCTGTCAGTCATGTCTGAGGCCGTTCCGCTTCTTGCCAGAAGGCAGGAGAGGCGTGGATTGGGGAACTCAAGCAGAGCACAAGCATATATGCCAAACAAAAGCTCGGTTTGATTGCTGCCTGGAATGCGAGGAATGCACATTTTGTTGAAACCTTTCAGCAGAGCCACTTTTCCCTTGCCATGCTGATGTTACGTGTGTTCAACATTTGGAAGGCAAGGCCATGTCTTGTCCACATGACATGAGGAAATCTCGTGGAAGCATACTTAGCACAGTCGCCCGCAGCCCATGCCTTCCCTAATCAGATAGCATTCCTGGGTCAGCTTCACTCACAGCTTGAACAAGTTTGTCTATGGCAAGGAGACACAGGATGACTGCAACCAATGCTTGTGCAACAACAGCTAATTAGAGATGTATAGCTTGTCAACGTGCAATGGTGGCTTCCCACTGTGCATGGCTGCGACATAAGCTAAATGAGGCCTTTCAGCAGCCAGCTCACTTCACGGAATCCAATGGGATAAAAGTTGTGTTTGTAGAACAACTCACTTGGCTTTGTTGAGCGCCCGGTCCCTGAAGTTGTGTTGCAACTGAAGTTGCAACCAAATTCGAGAGCACATACGTCTTCCATGGTTGCACCGGTGTGCGCGTGTTTATCTGTTTAAAAAGGTATGCTGCGCTGCAGCGTGAATAGCATGTAAAACCGCCAACCAACATGAAGCAGGCATGGCACACCCTCATTAAATGCAGTGTTAGCACTCAGTTGGTTGAGTTGAAGTTGGTTTGTTCGCTGTTCGCTTGCAAGGTAATGCTTCAACATGACACCGAGATAACTTATCTCGAAGAAGGTGGGATTCGCCGATCACACACACACAAACATACCACACACACACATCTCGAGAGCAGCCATTGAACTCAGCGACCACCTGCTGACGTCCTCGTCCGGTACGGTGAAATCATCCTTGGGGTTACGTGGCCTGCAAAGCTTAGACCATCACAAGGCTTCCGTCTATGAATGTGCTCACTTTCCTTTTTAGTCGGAAAGACAGGAACACCAGGCGAGTTTGTTTTCTAGTGGATTCTACAGGTTGTAAGTAAGGAGCAAAGTGCTCCATGGTTCTGCTTAACATCTAGCTTTCTGCTTCCACAGTGCTTGCAGGTCTACGACTGACAAAGGCAAGATTTAGTAACTAAGAAAAAGGGGAGAACCACAAAGTAAACAAGTAATTGGAGGTCTATCTCAGGAACCGCAAGATGAGATCCGGAAAACCCGAGTGACGCAAAGTATCACACCAAGCCCAAAACTGGAACTTTTTCAGGGCAGAGCTGACGGACATCGTGGAGCTTGCACCCAAGGGCATTTACCCGCTTCTCCGGCCGAGCGCTGAGATGCTGCGTTTTTTCTCGGGATGTCATGCGTCTTTTTCGGTGTGTCCCAAAGTACGTGGAGCCCGATGAATGGGAAGGGATGAAAAGCCCGCGCGGACTGGGAAGGTGTGAATCTGCCAGCACCTAGAGGATTCCACACAGACAGTACTGTATACTTTGGCCTCGGCCTTTTGCCATGGTGTCATGGGAGCATGGAGCGGCAAGGGGTTGGCATCTGACGTGCGTGAGGTTGTGTTTTGGATGGCGCAACGTGCTACATCCCACCCCCTAAATCAGCCTTAGAGGGCTTTTTTGTCCGACCACAATAGTTTCAATGTGTTTTTTGTTTCTCAAAATGGATGTGCTTTGCAAGGGTACCCTTTCAGCTTGCTTGAAAGGGAAAATACATTTCAAAGGACACATGCCAGTTGAGTGGGTTTTCCTTATTTGTACTCAAATAGGGGGAAGCCAACTAGACAAATGGAACTCGTCCGGACTTATTGTGAAGCCTCTCGCCTCTGTTGGGTGGGAAAGCAGGTCGGAACAGAAGGTTTTTGATTGTACTACCGAGGTTATGAGGGTCCAAAGGTGGATCAGAAGTGAATCGGTGTTTGTCTTTGTTTTAGGGGAGCCCCCGAGAATAGTGGACTTCCTTTTGGTTCTTTTTGAAAGCAAAACCCAAAACAGTACCCTCGAACAAAGACACGCCTAGGTGTTTGGTAGACTTGCATCAAGTGAATCATGCTGGCAGCTTGCCGGCATGAGCCGCCACTCGGCTTGGGCGTTGTTTAAGAAGCGGAGGACGTTTTTCTGTCGAACGCTTGGTGTAGAATCCTTAACATCTTCGGGTGTGAGCCCAGTTCGTGCTTACAGCAGAGTCGGGCGTTGGACGCGGTATTGCGCTACAGTAGCAGGTAGGTAAGCTGCGATTTGTGCTTCATGCCATTTTTTGTCTTTTTTTTGAGGGCACCCCCTTTGGTTTTTAAATGGAAGCCAAAGAGAAAGCCACCAGTTTGGAGGGTCCCCTAAATATGGCACTTCTGTGCAGTGATTTCGCAGGGTAAGAAGACTGGACGTATGGCAGTCACTGACACCTGCGTAAGAAGCCCTGAGGGGTGGCGTGGCTGTCTATGGCGAAGAGGATCAGGACGGGATCGAAAGCTCTATCGCCCACTGTGTGAAGCCAGGGCTCTGCAATGTGTTTGGTGAGTTGCGGTTGTAGTTGTAGCCTGTTTTCGAGCGCACTGGTATTTTGCTTCAACTGAGTGCCCCCGACTAAAGGAACCCCTGGGATGCAGATTTGTTGCGGATATCAAGGGCCGCAGAGCATCTCACAAAGTCTCAGAAAGACATGGCCCGGCTTGGGTGTTGTTGTTCTTTTGGAGGCTGCCTTTGCCCTTTTTGGTTTTGTTTAGGGAAAAAAACAGGAACGTCGCCATTTTGGGGGTTCCCTATGTCACATACCCATATTGACAAGTGTGACCAACTGTCCGTATGACAGCTGTGAGACTTAAGATGTGCCAGAAGTTCTCCGAAGCCTCCGCGAGAGTTTTAAGCGCGCGTGCGCCGAGCCGCGATGAAATCTGAGCCAACCTGAGTCCAAGAGGAACACCCATACTGCACGGATCTCTGGGTGTATTCCACGGCCCAATACCTTTTCCATCATGGCTTCAGGGTCATATTTCCGGTTCCTTTTTGCAGCTTCGCTCTGGCTAGTTGGCCGCAGGACAAAGCCATTTGTGTGGGAAACATCCTCAGCGCTGGCGCGTGGCTCTCTGGTGGCCTGCTAAAGGCTGGGAACCACGGCATCCCCAATTTGCCATAGCCATGCCCCATGTTTTGAGGATGTGCAGTGTTTGTGTTTTGTTTGTTTTGTCAGCACTATTTACAACATTGCTTTGTTTGTGAATGGCTGGTTGCTGCATCAAGATGGTTTCAACATTGGACGTGCTTGTATCGTTGTGTATGTTATATGTTTATGACATATATATATATATATATATATATTATAGATATATACATGTAAGCCATACATGCATACATATTATGTATATGCATACACAATCTAGACTGAAGGCGGGCAACCATGGCTCGGAGACCGAGACTGGTTGGACACTCCCTGTGAATGATCTACTTCGGATTCTATCGATGATCACGCTTGTCTTGGTTGAGCTTGACTGAGTTGCAAGTTGCAGACACTGTCACTTGTCAGGAACATGTTTTCCACGGCAAAACATGGTTCAAGAGCCCCAGGTGAGATGCGTTCGCCTGAGTGCTTTGGGACCGGCTAACCAAACTGCTCTTGTTTTGTGGCTGGTCGCAAGACAAAAGAGCATGTTTACTTGTGAGGCTGAGAGACTTTGCGAGCATAGGGTTTTGCCGGTGCGAAAGCGTGCAAGTTCTGCGTATGAATTCCCAGTCGATCGCAGCTGCCTTTCAGGCCACGTGGGACGTCACCCAGCAGCAAAACAATTAGTTGGCTTCACGGGCGGGACAGAGGGGTTCCCCAGACGAAAGTAGTCTTCCAGATTGTTGCTGTTTGCTTCCATTATTTTTAGGGAGGGTACCTATGAAATGCGAATCGCGCAATGTTGTGCAAGGACCTGGCCAAATATACCTCAGGTCATGAACCAGAATCGTCACAAGTACATGGCACCCACGTGCAACTTCCCAGCCGGCAGACAATATCTGATTGCAGTGAGAATTTTGGGAAACGTTCATATTCCAACTTGCCCTACCGAACAGCACTTTCAATGCTCGAGAAACGCAGGGAAATTCATTTCCCGCAGCAAGTCTATCCACTCCTTTGTGTGATTCAGAGAACAATGTCATCAATATATGTGCTATATCGCCCTTCGGGTGGCACATTGAACCAAAATGCATCTTGCATGAGAACGAGCAACAGCTGAAGCAAAAAGCTCATAGAAATCCGCAAGATCTTGCCATTACTTTAGACTGATTTCGGTGACGTCTTCCAGCATTGCCGCAAAGTTGCCAAATACCCGGTATTATAGTCGGTCACCAACACAGGTGAGCGCATGGTTTCCGAAGCGTCGCCCTGCCCAAAGCATTGCCCAACAACTTGTGAGTGCGGTATATGGTTCTCAAAAGGTTTGACAACTCCATTCTGCTGGGCAGATGTTGGTCAAGGAAAAAGCAAGTGAGCCCAAGTCGCACATACGGTCATCAATTTTGATGCGGCCTTTCGGGACGCGCAGGTGACAGGGGCGGTGCAAGACTGTGATTCTTCAAATTTTGGAGGCGCGCAGAGCATGGACCTCGGGCTTCCTTTGTACAACAAAGTCGGGTCTCGGGCGACGTTTGGCATGTGTCGGACATTCTGACCGTTTGGTGTCCTCTTGGTTTGCTTCTTGCCATTCCACATAGCAATGGGACGCTGCAAATGGTCCCAGTGAGCTATGCTCCATTTTGGTGGTGTGATGGGCTGCTTTGTGCTGTTGCAGTGTTTGACGGGAAGGGCATGCCATGTTGCTGCAAAGTTGCGATTGTCGAGCGGGAGCTGCGGATGTGTAACAAAGTTGTGAATTTCGGGCTGAAGCTGCCAAGGTATATAAGCGTGCTTCCTGTATACTACAAAGTTGCGACTTTCGAGCCGCAGCCAGAGTGCACTGAACCCTAAGAAACCCAATATGGTCGACAATCAAAAACTATGCCTCCATTAGAGTGTCCTTTGCGGCGTAGATCCCACATCTGGGGGTCAGTCAAGTGACTCTGCTGATTCTCAAAGATACTGTTGGGCTTCATGTAAAGTACAGTTTTGAGAGTGCAATCTGCCATGGAGCCAGTGCAATTCGTGATGGCAGATTGTGGAGCTCATATTGGCAGCGTTTGGCCCTTGTGCTTAGGTATTTGGCAGCTCAGACTGGTGATTCTTTTCAACTCATCGTACTGCTGAACGTGAGACTTTGAATGTACATCTTGCTAGGTGATGGTTGCCAATATCAATATAGCCAACACGACCCATTTTTCGTGGATCGTGGCATGGTTGCTTTTGTTTGTCCGGCCTCTTTGGGCGGTGTTCATGTGCCAGGTTGTGATTTCTTGCAACGCAAGCCGAGTTGGACGCCTAGTTTCTAGCTCGAAGCCATCAGCCCACGTCCGATTGCGGGCGTTTCTGGCCAGGTACTGCAGAGACATCAGCGGTGAGCTGAGAACCAGGAAGATGTGGATGTGTTTTTTGTTTTTTCCTCGACCCCCCCCAAAATGGCTTCGGTATTCTTGACGGTTCTCCTTTTCCCCCGAACAGACACATCCATGTCCGAGAGAATGTCTCCCCAGAGATCCTTTTGCCGAGATTTACCAGTTCATTTTGTAAGTACCCGGAGCTAGGCGCGTTGAAGTTTCCCGGGGCCACTAAATCGTGCGTAGCATGTTTTGAGATGAATGGCATGGCATGCTAGTTGCATTGACAATCACCAGACACTCCTTCCCCAATCTAATTTTGAAGGCAACGCGGTCCAACTGGGTTTGTTGTTTGTTTTTGGAGGCGCGCTCAAGAGCTGCCTTCAGTGATAGTCACTGTCATAATCAGTCTCACACCAAGCGAATGTTTGCAGATGTTGTGTTTTGTTTGTTGGTGTGTGTGGTTGTCTTCATTGATCCCCTTAGCCGTGTGGAAGGAAGGTGGTTTTAGTTTCTCCTGGCAGCCCTCTAGCATTTGGATGCATGGGATCCAACAAAAAATTGAACTTGTTGCCTGCGACTGGCGTGCTGAAAGCGAGTCTTCGCTTGGACAAGCCGAGGCGATCAAGATGAAATGGTAGCAACATCACGTTGCGGCTACCTCCATGAAGACGCGGTTGCTTGCAAATGAGCAATTAAGAGTGAGACTTGACTGTGGCTCAATTCCTTAAGAGGGGTGAATCTTGATAATTAACTAGCCCAGACCGAACGTTGCCAGATGTTGCCAGACTGTATTAGTTCATATACGGACTGTTTCATGCTTGAGGATCGGGTAAGTTAATACAGAGTCTAAGTGCATGTCGGTGCAGGATGCACATGTTTGTACACATCTAGAAAACTCCCCTTAGAGTTAGAGTCAACCTATCCGAACGAACTTCATGTTATTTGCCCGCCGAATGCCGCTCTGAATTACGTTCACCAGTGTTGATTGCATGCTCGCATCATCGGAAACATATCAGAACAGCAACACATGCGCAAATATCATCACCCACCATTTCGGACACTGTAGCTGTCGCCTTCCAGACCGGTTGCTCAATCATTCTTGTGGTTCGTGTGTCTTTTTGTTGAGGG
This sequence comes from Effrenium voratum, assembly GCA_963377175.1. NCBI lineage: Eukaryota > Dinophyceae > Suessiales > Symbiodiniaceae > Effrenium > Effrenium voratum. The sequence goes on along the minus strand of CAUJNA010003450.1, from coordinate 1,519,876 downwards.
TACACTTTGTTTTTTTCTGGTTTTAAAAGGACCCCAAAACGAACCCCGAACTGCACTTTGGGGGCCTAGTTAAAAAGACACCTGGTGGTCTCAATTCCCTAAACCTTCCCAATCTCCTTCCATGTCCCCAGCCAAGCCACGCCGAGTGCTGTTGACTGGTAGCCGTCGAGAGGTTGGCTCCAGGGTTTCCAGGCCTCAGGGAAGCGGTTCTCAGCGAATCGTCCGGCTCCGTAGGTTTTAGGTTTTAGTTGGTTTTGTGGGGGGTTGCAGTTAAGCCACTAAAAGTTAAACTTTTATCAAAGATCTGAGGACAGCCCCAAGTTCGTAAGTGGGTGTTAATTATTTTGCAAGTTCGCCACAAGCAGCCATGCGAACCCCATTCTGATCTACCTTCCCGTCCCAAGAATCATAGCCTGTGAGTTGGCGACCAGTTGACCAGATCTCCGGCAAGGGTTGGCCGAGGGGCTGAGCCGGAGTGTCCCAAGGTCTCCGTCAACATCTCTGCAATGCCGGGGCTCAACGCTCGGTTGCAGTGCTGGATTCAATGTATATGAATCGGCAGGTGTAAAAGGGGCTGGATTCAAGTGTAATGGGTGCATGGGAACGAAGGAAGAGCATAATGATGTTGGGATGCGCACACAAGTACATGCTTATATATATATATATACATACGTACATACACATGCAGACCAATGCTACCTTTGCTGACATTTACTGTAGTCTGAGCCACGTGGTTGCGAATGTTCCATGTGACATATGGGTGCCTGCAACTCTCAGGAGCTTCGCGGGATATTGGTCAAGGCTTTGTCATGGGTGGACTCCGCCTGCCTACCCTTGCGATTGCAGCCATGGTGTTCGCGTATATGCTTGATTTAATCGCTTTTGCACGTGGTATGCGGTATGCACGAGGAAATTCCCATTCGCGGCAATGGTACACATGTGCACAGCGACCACGCACCAGCGCGCTTTATGCCTTGTTTTCTCACAAGGTATTGGAACGGAAACATAGATGCAGGATTGCGTTGCATGTCTTTCAGACATGGCCAGAATGATTGCCCAAGCAGAATTCATGACGCAGGCAGGCAGAGAATGGACAAAGGGGTGCGGCGCATTGAGGCTGGCGCCGATTGCAATAGAGATGTGATAGCTAGCCAGAGCACAAGGTGCTTGTATATTTGTGTCAGCATGCTTCACTGAGTCGCATGTTTGCCAGCTAGGAGCACAAGCTGCAGGATGGATGTTTATGCAGAGTGAAGGTAGTTGCCATGTTTCTTTGTACTGTAGCATGTAAGACCCACCAATGCAGCATATGGAATTGGATCAATTTCACCCGTGGCATGTTGGGCATGATGTGTCGAAGCAATTGTGTTGAACAATTCACTTATGTTGGTACGTCGAATCTTAGTTTGTTTGATTGCTGAACCCTAGGATGGCCCTGTCAGCCGACGGAACGTTTTGACTTTATGCAACACATCAGCTTGCATTCCACATCCTGACCCTTATATCAGGTATGGTCAGTATCTTTCAGCACCTCATTTTTGCGACAACTCTTAACATAGATAGATGACAACGCCCAGCACATTGAAATCCAATAACATGCACGTATTGCTGGTGGCCATTGGGGGCTTTTGTCATTTAAAGGGAAACCAGAGGGAAACCAACCATTTGAGGGGAGCCAAATTTTTGGAAACGCCTATTATGATATATGGAAACACCTAAATTAGTTCATATTTTGGACCCCGTTGGTCATCAAAAAGGGAAACCGTTGCCATGTTAAATCCCAATTTTCAGAAATTTTACATTGCCTGACTCAGGCTTTGCGCGCGCAACATCGCGGGTGCCATCCGGGACTTTTCCACCACTGCGCTGCGCCTTGGAGAAGGAAGCAAACTCGGATGGCTCGACCTCTTTTCCGCGCCTGAGTGGCAGTTTCAAATTGCGAAGGCCGCGTTATTTGTTATGTTGCGGCCGTGTTATTTGTTTGCGGGGTTGTTCTCTTCAGTTTGGGCACCATTGTTCTGTTCAACACCATCGGTCTATTACCTTCTTGTTGCTTTTGATGACCTCCTTGTTGTGTTTGGATGTTTTTTTGTTGAATTGTGCATATCTATACCATGGATGGACAAAATCCATTTCGCACCACCTTGACTCCATGGTTGAAACCATGGTTTGTTGGTATGTACAGGAGAATCATCGCCCCAGGGTTTCTTAGGTAGCACGGTAAAAGTTCTGAACGCGCGTGAGGAGCTCCACACAGGCCGAATGACCCCAATCCACGTCCCCAATCCTTTTAGTTTTTTTGCTGTGCTGGTGAAGGTTTAGGTGAGGTTCAAAGTTGAGGACACATCGCAAAAAAGAGCTCCGCAAGATGCCCCTCACCGGAGATTTGAGTTTGCAGTTTCGACGGGATTATGTTGACCAAGCTGTGTCAAACAGTTTGAGCATTTCGGTTGTTTCCCTCCAAGCTACCACTTGGGTTGATGAAACAACCTGATGATGCCACATGTAATCGCGTGGGCTGAGTGGCGTGTTGTTTCCAGATGGACACTGTCTTGCAATGCTCAAATTAAAGACGATGGTTAGTTGCGGCAACATCAGGGGTCTTCCGAATCCATGTGTTTGGTGAATGTGAGATTCGGTAATTCTGTTCATTTCCAATATTTCAAGAGCTCCACTCCCCGAGGTTCCCATTTGGCTCATGTCTTCGGATGCGATCGCGAAGATTCGGGGATTCGATGGAGTGCTGAAGTGTTTCTCCGCTATGTTTCAAGCACCGAGGCAACATGAGCCTTCGCTCACTGGACTTTCTGGACTTTGGACTTTTCGGGACCATTTTAGTGGCGATTACGGCGATTACATTTGGCCAATCCGCACAAAGGAGTTAAACCGCGTGATGAAAAGCAGATGGTCGGATTGAGTGGCCTGTCTTTGCTTTCCCTGGCCACGGTGGTTTCCCGTTGGAGAAGGTTGAGTGAGGCAATGAACATCAGGCAATGATTGAAATCAGACCAAGAAAGATAAGCAGAACACACTTGGCCAAGAAAAGCGTTTCTGCGCCTGGACACAAATTAATCGATGGGAAGACCATAGAAGCCAATGGTTCAGCACAATAAACAAAATCCAGTTAATAACTTATGATTTGTTCTGAGGGCTGCTTCAACCACACCAAGCCCTGAGGAAGCTTCACCGCAAAGGAGCGAGCATGTTCGGCTCATGCCGAGGCTGCTCGAAGGTGCCGCCACTGCTTGCAACAAGGAGCGCATTGCAACGGCCTCGGCGTGTCAGCCACTTTCCTGAAGGGACGACGAGGCAATATGAGCCACAGACAACACCAGAGGTTTGAAAGGTCAGTCATTAAGGGGTGCATCCGCCCTTGTGTAACTTGTGTAGCTTGTGTATGTCCTTAATGATCGTGGCAATGTTTCGGGTGGAGTCCCTTGACACCAAGCTTTGGTTGTGGCTCTAAACCGGGAACTAACCGGCAGCAATTGTCAAGCACAATTGTTTGAAGATGTTCAAACCAACAGCAACGGAAAGTCTTGGTTGCGCTCTTCTAGAAACTGACCAATTTAATATTGGAATGCACATGGCGCAGACAAACAGCACAATGACATGCTGATTGACAAAGAGCTTCCTGAAAGTGAATCGATGACTCGACAAGTGTACATGTCCTTTCATACTACATGGACCATAATACCGTGTCATCGTCATCGTTGCTATCCTTGTTGCTTGGCTTGCTTTTGTTGATTGTTTGTTTGCTTCGTGGTTTCCGTTCTTCTCTGCTATGCTTGAGCTTGAAGGGCTGCTCGGCTTTTGAGCATGGCTGCCAGCATGGTTGCTGTCCTACAACTTTCAGTACCTGTGTACTTCACAGCAGCCTATATTTTGACATTGCACATATCCCGATGAACAACGGGCATCATTGTGGTGTTCTTTGTGGCGTGAGCTACTTTACACCGCCTTCAGGGCCGCCTTGGAGCGAGTTCTCCTGAAAAGGATTTGGCCACTTGGATTGCGGACGCTTATGGGTCCTCAGAAGGCTGCGAGGCGGCTGTTTGTTCTGTGACAGGCAGTTAATTATATGCAACATTTCGTCGACACCGCATGAGCATGTCCCATCTTGAAGAGGGGACGACCTGCGCAACAAGCGCCTGCTCTTCTCCATTGACAAGCTTTGGAGTTGAATACCTCAGATAGTCCCGCTGACAAACAAATGCAATTCAATCTGTCTATGTATCTATATACATATGTATCTGTATACATATGTAATATATATATATACATAGATGAACCGGACACTTCAAAGCATGTCGAGGTTCTGAACAAATCATGTGTTCAACCAGGCGTTGGGCGTCTCATGTTGGCCAACCAGAATCAAGTTCAAGATTTGGCTCTGAACAACGCAGAAGTAGCGTAAGAAACCCACCTCAGACAATATCAATGCATCTATCATGTGATGACACCTTTAGTTTGTCGTAGGCTGTATCTTCTTATCTGCTAAACATCCTTTGCCTTGTTTCTCACTAGATTTGCGGAGTTGCAAAACACTGCAACCTTTCTCTGGGCAACTCAACCGCCAGATCCAACGGATTGACTGTAGGCGGATATCAAGTGCATCACGGCTGTCACCAACTCGGTGCAGACCTTAGAGCTGCTTGGAGTACCTGTTTCTTTTCTTGGACCCTTCAGAAGTGGCGATGATTTCGATGGAAACCACCAGTCGATTGCAACTTTCTATTATTTCTATTTGGGGAAATCCAGGCACCCCTGCTTGCAGGATTTGACCATGATCAAGTTTCAGGTGCAACCAAGCAGTGTTGCACGCCCATTGAGGAACCTTGCTGAACCCGGTGTATATCGCCACGTGTTGCACTGCAGCTTGTTTAGTTGATGTTTGACTTGCGAGCTACCCGTATGTGATTGTGGTGCGTGCGAGGTATGTTGCCGCTGATGTTTGATGGCGCATTGTGGTTGATGCAGACTGCAAGTCGCACGATGTACACAATTTGTTCCTTGTTATTTGTTAAACGTTGTTGTATGTTGTGTATGTTGTGTAAGCTCTGAATGTCCCGTGCGCTGTGTAGTGTAGTTATTGTGTGTGTGTGTGTGTGTTGCGTTGTGTTGTGTGGTGTGGGTGTTTCATGTCGTGGATTGTGCATTCGGCTGTCTCCGTTTGCGTGTTGTCTGTGCCAACCTACTAACGTGGCGACTCGCAGCACGTCGCTCGTGTTTTTGGTTGGCACTAGGCTCTCGCCAGCTGTTTGCCACTTTCATGTTCCCTAGACATTGACATGGAACCCAAATACAGGGTCTTCCAAAAGGAGATCCCACTACAGATGAGGGTTTTTTTCTGGGCTCCACATGAATTTGCAGAGTACACGGTTTGAACTTCCTGATTTGCCTTGATTGCGAATCGGAGGTGCGCCAAGCTGGGCATTTGGCCCGGTTCTCCTCAGAGCTCTCCATCTTTTGCCCTGAGGACGCCTCGCCGGGAAGTGAAAAACCTGTGCCGTGGGTTTGAAACGGGAAGCGATGCACCTGTCACGGAAAAATAGAAGAACTTTTCCGAACGGGGCAGTTGTGTGACATGTCTGCCTCCCTTCGACGAGTCGCGCCCTGACCATGGACACATAATGAATTTGCACCAGTGCGCTCACTTAAAAGCACCTGCAGTTGCAAGACGTAAGTGAGGCCAACCTCAGCGGCAATTTCATTCTGCAGTGCGGGCTGTGGCCAAGTGGATAGAAAATCCACTGGAGCACGTCATTTTCATTTGAGGCCGTTGGATGCCTACGTCGAAAGTGATGTCCCTGGTTTGGGCCGCAAGTCAGGCCTCTATGTCAAACTGTTTTAATATGCACAAACATATCGGCGTCATTTGTGGGGTCAGTGGGCTCAGATGGGATGATCAGCTCCAGCTCCATTGCTGTGTAAAGCCGCAATCACGTACCACTTTGCCCAGTGGGGTCTTATGGAGTTGGTGTTGTTGATGTCCGATCTCTCGCATTGGGGGTGGGGAGTTGAGCACGGAGCAAGTCATGCCAAAGACAATTGTCGAGCGCAGTGCAACGTGTGCGGCCTGTCATTGACAGAATTTGGACGTGACGAGCCTCTACCTATGCATCAATCGTGTAGAAGGCCGGGCTCCGCATACTTGTCCCACGTTGTTCAGTATGATCCTCTGTAGAACCATGTATATCTATATATATATATATTAATTTGCTGTAGTGAAGCGAACGTAACGTATATGGCACCTTATGCACGGCTAGGGTGGAAGTGAGAATGGGGGAGTTCCTGCCGAAACTTCCTTTTACACCGAGTTCCATGTGAATGGTACGTGTTCATGTTCCAGTCTGAGCAGCAGGGTGCAACCAAGCAAAATAGCTTGAAGCTCTTTGCGCCTCAACTACTCCAACCCCAAGAAAGCCCGGTAGCGTACCGCCACTTTCGCAGCTGATACCACCACCTCCCATGATTTTGCTTCCGTGATCAAGACCCATGCGGCGACCTTCCCGTACAGATCCGCGCCACTCTCTCAAGACAACAGCCGTTGCCGCTTTGCCCACATCGTTGAGCAATGGCTGTGGGTCAAAACCAATGGAAGCCCATTATGGGGTAGGTGCACCACCCATTTTAGAACCTATTTCAGTGGGGATTGGGATGTTCACTGGGCGTACGGGATTTTGACCCATGGCCAACTCTAGCCTCAAACTCCAGCTTGCCAAAAGGGGGTTGCTAACCTTGAACGACCTTGCCGTGCGAAAGGCCCGCGACAGCGCCTCACCAACCAGGGCCTCAGTGCCCTGAATGGAGCGGACGGTGTCTGAGAGAGCGGTCGACCTGCGCGGTGACTTTGACGATCCATCGCCCGCCACTTTGGAGTTTTCACCCTCGAGCGCCTCCATGTCCAAGACTTCGTCGCGTCCAGTGCCCACAGTCGCAGATCGGCCGCGAACAGCCGCAAAGGCATCGCGCCCTCGACGTCGTCTTCGGAGATTCTGTGGCGTTTGTGACAAGCGCCGCGTCGGTGAGGCTCCCGCTTCAAAGAAGCAGCTGGAATTGACCTGCAAAGTAGTATTGCGATCCCACCACTTCTTCTTCCATCAAACCGTGGGCGCATTCAACCCGGCGAAGGGACTTCTAGACCTACGCGCGCGGCGAGCGTCCAGCAGCCCCTCCCTTCCCCGCCCCATTGCCCATCGGTCGCAGCGCCTGGCGAGCGATGTCGATTCTCTGCAGCTCTGGGAGCATCCAAGGGCGATCCTGCAAGAGCACTTTGGCTCCTGCACGTAGTACTTTTTGTTGCGTGACACCTTGAGGTCATCGAGATTGGATTGCGCCCCAGCTGCTGCTCAGATCAATCTAGTGACGAGCCGGAAAAGTAGCGGACAAGTTCCAGCCACAACTCTCAAGAAGCGAATGCAAAGTCGGACATCTTTAAACACCCTCGAACGCGATCTCACCATAGATCACGAGGAAGCTCACAAAAACAAGGAAGAATTGGCACTCAAGAAGTGGGGCAGCTGGGGCCCAGGTCGCACGAATTCATCTCATGCAAGCACTCGGCCTAGTCCCTACATTAGGGCTGGGTATCGCCGCTTGCTGAAGCTTTTATTCGGGGAAAAACCATCTCGGACCTAGTGGAGCACGCCGCGCGCCGCAGTCTGGCTTGGCTCCTCCAAAAAAGTTATTGCACGCATTCGTTGGCTTTTGCGTCGTCAGCGATACATTTGCCCTTAAATGGCGAGATCCCACCGCGTCCGTTCGAAAGCTGCGAGTGCTTGCCCACTTCAGGTCAGGGAGACCTTTGCGTTGCTTGGAACCGCATAGGAAGGAAGACATTTGATCTTTTGAAAGCTTGATCAATGTGGTACCGGAAACACAAGATCTTCAATTGCGGAGTAAGGCTCAGCTAGTTGAATCCTTGGACACCTTCCTGACAAATGTGATTGCCCATTCTCTTGCTGCCAAACATCCGACTTCCACTTGTTAAGCAGTTTTGGGCAATGCTTGAATGACTTCCCCCGAGCCGGGGGCCAGATGATCTGACATGAGCTGTTAGCGAGTTGCAGCTCACCCAGGGATTGCCTTTTGACTAGCATAACCCTTTTGGACCAGGTGCCGTTACTTCCCAACACGGGGTTTTAAAGGATATACCATATATACCTTATGGGTGTGTCCTTCGTGAAAATACTTTTGGATGGTGAGGGAGAGAGGGACAGCAAATGTCAAATGCTTAGTGACGTGATCTGTCAGGCGTGGGCTGGTCCGTGGATCCGCTGTGCCGCCCTCAACAAAAGGCCATCAGGCCTTTGGGCTGTTCCCGAATTTTGTTGGGTGTCTTGTTTGGGGGGGGACCCCCCCAAAAAAATATATATGGTGGATTTCCTGTTGGTTCCCTTTAAAACCACACAAAAACAAGGTACCCGCAAATTCGATGCAATCTGCTTGAAGCAACTCAGTTGTCCAAATTGCCGACCTTTTAACCTTTTGGTTTCCTGTTTTGGTCCACTTTTCGTTCAGGTCCCACAAGGTTCTAGGAAACCATTCAACATCATCCAACCTACTTGCAGTGTCCGGAAATTCGGCTCGACGGGTTTTGAGTCCATCTGCGTGAATGGAAAAACAATGTCCATTGGAGTTCCTGGAACTTTGGCCCCTGGCAATGGTCCCCAGACTCCCCGAAAAACAACTGTGATAACATATGCTTTTGCTTGTAGCTGGATTCTGTCAATGAGAATTATTCAAGCTGGAGGCGCTGGAAACATTAGCGCTACTCTTCTTGCATGTGCACTACTTTAGAGACTACACACGAACGTCGTGAAGCATCGTGCTACATGTTTGCTAGTTTGACAATTGCCTGGAAGCTAGTATGTTGACCCGTGTTTGCGTCATGACAATCAAAAGAATACTTGAGCTTGGATATTTTCCAGGAAAGACTGAGTGACATGCATAGTCACAACGGAAAGTTCCGGAGGTTTGTGCGGCAATACCAGAGCAAACGCGCCGAGTTGAGTCTTCAACGCAGGGTGAATGAATACCAAGGCAGTTTACATAACATCAGCTTCAAACCTGCGCTCGACAGACAGCCCTAGACATTCCATTCAAGGCCTGCGCGCGGCACCAGCTGGCTTGGTAAAGAAAAGCTTCGACCTAATTCAACAACAATATGTTGACGGGCTTTCCCCATTGGGTACGTTTGTCCACCCCGCGCAGATTGATGTTTGGCAGCATGTTTTTGGGGTGTGGTGTAATTTCGAAGCCCTCTTTGAATGGAATTCCGCACACCCAGCATCGCCATCATCACCGGCATCACCAGCGCGAGCTCCGACCCAAAAAAGGCACAAAGCCCTGCCCGCCAGAAGCAGAGAATGTAAGTGATGCTCGTCGTTTTACTCTGCAGCCGCATCCGGTCGGCAGCGTTGGGCGGCAAGGTGGTGCGCCTGCGATAACTTACAGCCATGTTGCAACACCCCAACTGAAAGATGCTTGGCGAAGGCAGCTCCCGTCAACATCCCCAGCATCCCGCATCACCACTCCAATGAGTCCAAGCTGGCAGTCCACAAGCCCACAAGCCCAAAAACGCACCTTCCAGAAGCAAATGATGTAGGTGATGCTCATCATTGTAGTTAGTCTTCACGGGGCTCCCACAGCATCAAGGTTTGGGAGCCTTGAAATGCTGAAAAACGCGTGGTTGTCGATGCTGAACATTAGAAAAAACATAACTATCATATAGCCATAATAAGGCTAGTCGAAGCTGCTTTGCTTGTCAGCTGGCCGAAGCTCGCCCTGTGCCTTGCAAAGACGCAGCCTGAGCTGGCAAAAACACTGCAGCGCGTTTGGCTGAATTCTGCGCTGCCCAAAACTTCAACGCGTTACAGCTAGACCTTGTCCGCTTGCACAGAACTGCGTCTCGCGGATCAGTTCCTTGCGCCGGGTTTGCTTCAAGGCCCTGCTTGGCTTCGAACATCTTAAGGAGAAAGAGCTAGCAGATATGAAGTTCAGCGTCGCGGTGCTGCCGCGCCGGTGTTGCGTCAGCAACGTAAATATAACGCCGCGTCCAACTGCACAACTTGTTTTGTCCAAACGACTACGGCAAAACCAAAAGAACGCAAGCCGCAAGACTCAATCAAACAAGGGCTAAACAAGGGCTTTAGGCGCATTCTTCACAGCTCCACATGTATCACCGATAGACTGATGCAACAGAGGCTTCAACAGTAGTATTCGCTTCAAACCCAGGAGAAGTTCTAACAAGCAGCAGCACTGAGCACATAAAGGATAGACTCGACATTACGGGGGTCATGTTGTCGTTGGGCTATGTTGGGCATGCACAACCGCCAGAGCCAGAGCATCGGTAAGCTCCAGGCATTCAAACATGCGATTTTACATGTATTTCCTGCGGCCACCGGCACGCAGAGCTTGACACGGATTTTTCCGAGCTTGTGTTGCTTTAGATAAAGACTCATCCACAAGGCTGAGCTTGGCAGAGTCCTCAGTCGCAAAGGTATTCTTGGGCAACCCGCTGCATAATTAGCAGATTGTATTGTTTTTTCGAGTCCATCGTGGCTGCTGAACACATGGCAGGAACAGGTTGCGAAAACACTGGCGGCACCTACCCCCCTTTGACAGGGAGAGTGCGCACGCTGAAGCCACGGTCTAGCTCATATATCGCCAGAGTTTGCAGTGTCCTGTTGAAAGCTGCACTCTGCTGCAAGGCTTGGAAGCATCGCAGCTTCGGCGAGGCTTTGTGTCCGCTGGCTGCAAGCAGAAGTCCACCAAGTTAATGTAGGTTGTCCTCCGGCTATAAAGAATTGCATACACCACACATGCGCAAATGGTCGAATGAGTTGTCGCTTGCTTTGCGCAGCACATTTATGCACAGGTACCACCTGATCAGGCCGCAAAGCCTGTTCCAAGGAGGTGACATGGTGAGGTGATTTTGGCATGGAACAAACGTTCCCGTACACAATGGAATGGCAAAGACGTGGAGCAACTGCCATTTGCAGACCAGTCCCGTTGGATTGTAATATATGGGCAACAATCTCAACTTTTGTCGGTTTTAGAGCAGCGGGCTGGTTTCTTGCGCGAATGCTCGTTATTGTATCGGTACACGACATATCGTGTAAGCTCTGAGTCACATTAACGTGCAGCGCCAATGACGCGAGCGATGTATGCGCTACATCATTGAAGACTCAATGCAGGACACTCTCAATATATATATTTTGCGCCATCTGATGTTCGTCCCGAAGCTGCCTCTCGCTCTCTCTCTCTCTCTCTCTCTCGTTCTCTTCCTCTTTCTCTTTCTCTTTCTTTTCCTCTTTCTCTTTCGCTTTCTCTTTCTCTTTCTCTTTCTCTCTCTCTCACTCTTTCTCTCTTTCGTGACGCTCTGACTGGCTGGTGAATGATGAATGCTGAGACGCAGTCGTTTGTTTCGCCGTTCCAGTTCCGCTGCGTTTGCAAGAGAGTTCAACAGCCCAAGAGACCCTGCAGAGATTCAGGTAACCATGGTAACCCTTAGTGGGTTTGTTTGGATTTGATGTTTTCTTGTAGAGGGCACATGGGAAACCCTCCAAACCGAAAACCGGCCGCCGGACGTCCGTGAGCCGAGGGCGCGGAAGGCAAGCCGCCCAAAGAGGACGTGGGCGCCTGCGTGGGGGAAATCCTCGGCGCAGCGGCCTTCGCGGGGGATCTCAGACCAGACCGGAGGTTAGGAGCTGTCGTCATGTTGGGGACTCAAACAAAAATTGCGTCAACAAATCGGGGACCCCAACACAAAGATGTGGCGCCCTTTTCACCGTCACCTGTAAAACACGCATACCCAGAAGGCAGCAAGTGCGTGTCACCCTGGCGACGGATCGCAAGGTGGGTGGCCCGTTGGGTACGACGGGGACACCCCACTTGTTGACATGCATCTGGCGTCCGACTGTACTTCGGAGTGAATTCCCGAACGGACATAGAGAATGGTTGTGTGATAAAGCAACCATAACTTTTAGTGCACCCAAACCAAAAGGGGAGGGGCATGTGTTGGTTTTACAGAACCCCGATTGAACACACAGAAGGGAATAGCAATATGCTTATCTCTTCGTCACTACCTCACCTCAGACACTCCACTTAGTTATATACTACGTTGTGGGCACCACATGTTGCAAAGATCATCGATGTCTGGTGTCCTGGATTCGGCTATTTGCAGCGGAGCTGGTTTTTTCGTGAAGCCCGGCGCCATCGGATCATAGTCCTATGGCAAATGCAAACTGTTTGCGTCGCTGGTCTTGACATCATTTCCGCTTTGTGTGATATGCTTTACACGCACCGCCAAAACTATTTGTAATCACATGGGACTGAAGGTACTGCAAGCAACCAAGTGCCAAAAAGGATAGGGTTCGGGCATTCCCTTGACATCCCAACTCGGATTGCCGTAAAGTCATTTTGGATTGCCGTAAGAACAAAATGGATTTGGGCCATGGCTGAGCTAAGAGAGATCTAAGACCTCTGTTGCTTGCTCGACCTCTGCACTTTCAACATTTGCATTTCGCTCTTTCTCTCGATGGAAGTGTGCCCTCGCCCCACCCCAGCCCACCCCAACCCCGCCGAGAGGTGGCGGCAGCGGCCCTCGACATTTGGCGCGCCGCGGATTTCGAGTGCCTCAGCGCACTGGCGTGGTCCCCGGATGTGGGAAAACCGCCGCCAAGGCACAATGAGCTCAGGGAATGAATTGCAGACTCGCAGACTCGTTGTTCGCAAATAGAAAAGCATTCGGAGTCATAGTTTCAGTGGCCATGCTTTGCAGTCTGGCAAAGCCCCAGGCGATTTGGACATCGCTGTACTCGGCACAACCTGTACTCGGTTTTCAGTCCTGTGGCCATGCACTTAGGATTCAGCCAAAGTGCTGACGCTCAACTCGAAAGAGAAGGAGCAGCGGGCGGCTCTGGTCCCGGGTCCCGGGAATTCGCCCCGTTGCTTTGTGCTTTTCTCATGGAAGGTTGCTGAAGACTGAGGGCTGTAGCTCGAGAGGAAACGGCATGGAGGTTGAAAGATGAAAGCACTTATGTAGCTGTGCATCGGCCAACTCTGAAAGCTTTGTGCCTCCCCTTTTGGGCCCCTGTTTGGCGTTTTTTTTTGTTTTTTAGTGGGAACAGCCCACTTTGCACTGGTCAATTTTCAGCTGGGCAGCTTTTTTTGGGGGTGGGGGGGATGAAGGCCCACATCTTTGTGGCGACATGTTTACATGTTGCACAGGCAATTGCTACAACCGTGTAGGCTTGCGTAGGATTCGGTTTGATAGGTTGAGGCGCGTGCTTTCAAGGAGGCGTGAGTGATGGGAACGGCTTGCGAAGCCTTGCATGTCCAACAAATACGCCGTTTCCCAAGTTCAAAAAGGTCAGACAGATTTCGCGTAGCCGCGCAAACATGACGTCTAAGATCCAACCGCGGCCTTCCGGACTCGTCATTCCTTTGGCCCGCTTCTGGAGCTGGAGGAGCTACGATTTCCGAGTTGCAGCCAAAGTGCACTTCGTGTATCAACAAGTTGTGATTTCCCAGCTGCTTCAAAATGCGCGCGTACTACGCTTGTACAGCTGCCATTTTTCGCCCCAAGTGTGTTGAGTCGCGTTGTCGCATAGGCGCGTGCACAGCCGTCTAGTCAACTTGATCTCGCATAGGCGTTGGTCCCTGTTGGCCAAGGCATGGCGTAAGGAAGTAAAACATGCCACACAACCAAAAACACAGTGCCCAGCTGTGAAAACGAGGCAGTCACCAGCGCCAGGACAGAATCAATGCCCGGTGTGCCGTGTTTGCCGGCGGGGCTGCGCGTACCTTCGGCATCGCTGCAGCCAAGGAGCGCCTTTTTCGGCACAATGCGAATGGAAGCGGGCATTTGGCTCTCAAATCGGTACGACTTGCTTGTCCCATGTTGCCTGGGTTCGTTTCGGCGACAACCAGGTTCAACGTGCACAAAGGGGCCAAAGTTAATGTTGCCACCGATTTTTCTGAAAAGTTGACATTGCCTCTTATGATTTTCGTTCAAGACACAGCGGAACAACTGGAGGAACGCGATTTTGAATCGCAACTGGATCGACGTTCAGGCATACAATTACGTGGTTTGAACTTGGGTTGGCACTGTTGTTAGCAGTGATGGTAACCAATGGCGAGTTCGGCGAAGGCATTGTTCGTTCTGTTTGTGTGCTTGTGTGTTTGTGTGTTTGTGTGTTTGTGTGTTTGTGTGTTTGTGTGTTTGTGTGTTTGTGTGTTTGTGTGTTTGTGTGTTTGTGTGTTTGTGTGTTTGTGTGTTTGTGTGTTTGTGTGTTTGTGTGTTTGTGTGTGAGTGCGCCCGCGCGTGTGCACGCAAGTTGTTTACCAGTGGATTGTTTGGCGGCTGAGATGGGAGACGGAATCTGTGTTTGCAAGGCTAAGACTAGACAAAACCGCATGGCAGCGAACAGCTCAAACACATCACATTGAATTTGAAAGTCCGTGAGAGCTGACACATTGTTTTTCCTGACCAAGTGGATACACATGGTTCTATCAGTCGTATCATCACCGGGCGATTCCTCAACCAAACATATTATACTATTTTCGTCTGCAACTTGGTGTGGAACTTTGACCTTGAACTATTTCAGAAGTTCACTTTCCTGGCAACATGTTGCCCCTTGCTCAAGGGCCAATCATGCATGATCCTGCATTGCGCGTTGTGCTGCTTCCTTGAATGGTCAAATCCGATGGATCTGCAGACTGCTTTCCCAGTCCCTTTGAAGGGAGAGTCCGTGGCAACTGACCGGCCAAAGGGTTTGCGCCTGCATCGTGCTTCGGCGGTGGATGCTTTAACGCTAGTGAATTGAACATGTTTCGAAATGATGACCCAAACCTGATTCTCACCCTAGTGCCACACGTAGAGCCTTTGGCTGCCTGCAAAGTGACATTTCAATGGGCTGCTGGTCATGAATCAGCCGCACAAAAATCGAGTATGCCCCGCCTGAACAAAAACAAGCAACTAACAAGCTATCTGAGTTTAATATTGCTTATTCCGAAGTCCGCTTTGGAGCTCCGACA
The DNA here is from genome assembly GCA_963377175.1 of Effrenium voratum. Taxonomy (NCBI): domain Eukaryota; class Dinophyceae; order Suessiales; family Symbiodiniaceae; genus Effrenium; species Effrenium voratum. The sequence continues at coordinate 1,504,831 of CAUJNA010003450.1, read as the reverse complement.
TCTGGAGTTCTGTTGCCTTTCCCCTTCTGAAGCATAATATAGCCGCTAATCAATGGCCATGGTACAGGGACACCCGATACGTCAACCAGGAGCTAAGGGGCTATACTGACTGATGAACCGGTCTTCTAGCTACGTAATTAGCAGGGAGCTCGTGCCGAAATCATGAGCAGGCACTTGCCATTTCCGCAGTCGTATGGCAGGCGAGCGAGGCTTCTAAGCACTGCGCCCTTGCCAAGGCTGGGTTGGAATTCAACCAGCAGCCAGACCACGGAGCGCTGGATGAGACCCCGCGCAACTCATCCAGCTGTATGCTTTAAACAAAAAGCAATGTTGAACCCTGCGAGACGCGCTGTGGCTATTTTGTGCCACAGGAATGCTGATGTCAACCCGCACAGAAGTCGTCATGTTCCACAGAGCCGAACTGCAGGGCACGAACGGCTAGGGAACCTTTCTGGAATCAACCATGAGTCGGCACATGTCCAATATATATATATACATTATATATATATATATATTTGCTTTTTGGCTGCTTACCGGCAATAGGAGCCTTCCCGCCACCAATGGACCTCTTTTGGCCTCAAGAAACATGAGTCAAGGGATCAGAGGCTTCGGGAAGATTGTTCCTTCCATCTTGCAGATGTATATCAGCGCGTGCATAGAATTAGGGGCAGCTGGATGAGCTAATGCTTGTTAGGGTGCACCAAAAGAAGAAGGCAGTCTTTGGAGCTTTGCTCCTCTTTGTTTTTGCCAGCTGATTGGACATTTCCCTGGAGTTCGGGAATGGTCCAAGGCGCCTGCTGCCCCGCTGTGGATGAGCAAGCAGTGCATGGTTTGCCCTGTTATAGGGAGTCAATAGAAGTAGAACAGGGATCACCGATTGTAGGAGACGCCAGTTTGGCAACGCAGCGAGGCGAACAAGCAAGCCACAGACGGCATGCAGACAGGTAGACCTTCACAATAGAAACAAGGGAGCACGCAAGCCAAGAAAACACACAAGCAACAAGCAAGCAAGCAGGGAAGCAAGCAAGCATTCAACCATTCAAGCATTGAAGCAAGCATTCAAGCAAGAATTCAATCTAGCAAAGAAGAAAGCAATCAAACAAGCAGGCAAGCAAGCAAACAATCCTTTGTGCTGCAGAAGCTACGTTGTGTCTTGCACGCAGGCTCTTTCCAGCAACCGTTCGCTTGCGTTCAGACATGACTGCAGTTGGCGTAGTCGAAATTTGACACAGGCTCTTGTGAACAAACGCTTGTACGTGCTGCCTGTTTGGCAAACGAGTTGGCGACTTGCTTCAATGATCAGCATGGCAGTGCTACTTACATCCCCGACCAAGAGACAAGTGTTCTACATTGACGAGGTAGGACTCGACCTCGTTTTGCTCGCAGAGCAACACGTGCTTCCATAGCACAAGTAGGACGTGTTGCTTCTTGGGTATTTTGAGGAGCTTCCTAGCCATCCGCTGGGCAGCCTGAAGATGCCTGAAGCGTTTCAAAGCCCTTTTTGGTTGGTGTTGAACGACTAAAGAGAACCAAAAGGAGCCACCATTTTAGGGGACCGATTCCTGTTTTACGAAGCACCACACGAATATCACTGCGCAGGGCGCATCATGCAGTCGTGCAGCCTCCTTCGCGGCTGCTGCGCTGTCTGGTGCAGCAGAGGTGCGCGCATGCGCGTCTGTTGGGCCCTGATGTTTTAGGAGCCACCGTCATATGGCCAAATCTTGAACTGTCTACGCACTCGTGGTCTAGAAGTGACTGGTGCAGGAGGCAGAGTAAGACCAGATTGTGGCTTGTGCTTGCGACCCGGATGTTAACATCCATCATCTCAGCGTAGAACTTGGTATAAATTGAATCATGCTGCGCAGTTTTGCAAGCTGGGCAGAACCAGTATCACTGGCGATGCACATGATATAGTGATACTGGCTGATGGTTGTCCTTTCAGAAACATGCACCCGCATCACGCAATAATATAGATATGCAAGAGTTCGTGTGGCTTTCTTAGTGCTCGTGTGAGGAAGTTCGATGTTTGATTCCCAATTCTGGAACTGACCTTTGTGTGGAGGCCAGTATCTATAGAACAACAGGCACTGAACTACCACAGCCAGACTGCAAACACCGCTCCATTAGTCAAATGGTTCGCACTGGAATCTTGCATTTTCTTGGTAACCATGGTGTAAAAACTGAGATCTCTGCAATCGCAAAAAGCCTTCCTGCAGCCCACGATGTGCATTGCATCATGTATCAGGACTTGCCGGCGATCTTTCCCTTGGGCCAAGGATGGTAATTTCCGAGCAGATGTGAATGTGTTCATGGGCTCGGTTTGAAGTTAGCCACTTCAATGCCAGCTTTCCGCCCATGCAAAAGCACCTATCCAGATGATCTCTATACTTAGGTGGTACAAACACGGCTTCAAAGTTGAAGGTTCAATCGTTCAACACGTAGGCCATGTGTATCCTCATCCCCGTCAGGACTATTGTGCTTTGCCGGGCTTTTGTGAACAAAGCAGGCCACAAGAAAACTGCTTCCCACCTTAACATGCCCCCCCCCAAAAAAAAAAGAAAGAAAGAAAGAAAGAAAAAAACAAGCAAACAAACAAACAAACAAACAAACAAACAGAACACATGTGAGGAGTTCACCCTTTCAGGGGACCCCCCTTCGCACGGGTCCGGCGTCCATTTCAATTTGTTGAGCGCCCACTCGAGGGCATGGCCTTCATGCGCCTGGAGTGCGGTGGGCCCCTGAAGTGCTGCACGCAGCTTCCAGGATCGGAGAGAGAGCGAGACATAGCATCGGGTTGGTCGAAGGGAGGGTGGCCTTGGGGCGAAAACCGAAGGAACCATAGGTGTCAACTTGTTGGTTGTTTTGCTCGAAAAAAGGATGGCGATCCCTGGTTTACCTTGTGGTGCAAGATCATCTACCAGGGAAACCCATCTATTTCCCCTAAAAGGACGCCTATGGAACCCGGCCACAACAAAGCGCTTTTTTTGAGACACAGCCAATACCCGGCCAAGTACTTGTACCAACTCTTTCCAATCATGAGAGTGGACCTTTGGACAGTAGCTTTCTAAACCCTCCGACATCGTCCGCCTTTTTCAAAAGGGTTTTTTGGGGTCCCTAGTTAAGGCACACCCACGGAGCTTCCCAAGCACTCCCAACTACTCCCTGGGCGGGCCACTTGGGTGTCCCTCTCTAGCAGGGTGCATGAGCGTTTGGGCAGCAACACACGGCTGTGCGTGTGTGCTTTTGGGAGGGATTTGTTTTTGCCAGACTCGTGGTCTTTTTTTGTGGTTTGCCCTACACAAAATAGGGTTCCCTAGCGAAAACAGAGACCCACATACAACTTCGCACGAATGCCTCGGAGCCAGTGCCACGTTTTGATCTTTCGAGCGAAGCGACGGGATCCGAGTTTTTGGTTTTCTCCCGGTCCGTGCCTTGGCTCCAACAGCTTTTCCTTTTCCTTTGGTGCGTTAGGCAAGGAATGAGAAGTGCAATGAACCGTTTCAGGATTTCCTCACAGGATGTCCTTGTAGGACACCTTTGGGGATGGTTTATAGGGTAATTCCCTCATTTTCTGCTGAGCACCAGCAAGTGTTTTTTTGTTCCTGTGCTTTGGGTAATTGCGGCTTACCTGCACGCATTGTCTCATCAGCAAACATTGCTGCCAAGTGACAGGCGCACATGACTTGCTTGAGCATGTACACGCCGATGAAACGCCAGAGATACGAGCGCAGGCATGGTGAATAGTGTTTCTTGCGCCTGACCGCCTCGACTAACATGATGGTATGGTTGGACCACTCGGCCAGGCAACCCGCCAAAGTTTGAGTGCGATTGTCCGACCCTCGGCAATCGACAAGCGGATTGCACAGGCCGAATGCGACCAAGTTTGGATGAAAGGTTTATGGGTTGCCTGCTGAGGGACTATGTCCTTGGCTTTATGAGAACATCAGGCAGCATCTTTCAGCGCACGCCGCGATTCCGATCGGCAACCGTGTGTGGGTGTGTGTGTGTGTGTGGGTGTGTGTGTGTGGGTGTGTGCGTGTGTGCGTGCTTGCGTGCGTGCGTGCGTGCGTGCGTGCGTGCGTGCGTGCGTGCGTGCGCTTTACTTCCAAAAACTGAGTACGTAGTAGTTCAGCTACTGAAACACAGGTCAGGGTCACTGGACAGTGGAACAAGCAACCACCTGACGGCAGACCGTGTCATGTTGCTGTGATCAATATGTTCAGGTTGAGCTTGGTTTCGCTATGCTTTGGAGAGAAGCTCCATGTGATCGCTAAGTCGGAATTCCCACTTGGATTGTCTCATAGCAGTGCCGTGTAAACGTGTTGTGTAAACGTTATGTAAACGCCACGGAACGTTACGTATGCAAGTCGTATGTGATCTACAGCTATTTGTCCAGTTAAATAATACCCTTTACAGCCCCTGTTCTGTTTGCCAGTTAGATGTTTGTCACGGGGAAGTTTGACATGGCCATAATGCTGCGCGTGCGTTTTGGTAATTAGCTTTGGACAACTCGGTGTTGTTGCATACTTGCAGACTATCAATCTCCAAAGGGGTTAACAGCCAGAATGTCAAGCTCAGTGCAGAAGGACAAAATAATGTAAATCAGTTTGTATGAAGTGACTCTTGTGATGCTGGTGTTTGCAAGGGGCTTCAGCCCGGGAGCCCCAGAAGGATCAGATGCTTGAGGTCAAGGTGTCTTCCCTGCCCCACCCACCTGCAAAGGCGCCCATGCCGCTTTGTTCCACACACACTACACACGCTCTGGGCATGAGCCCAAGTTAATTGTGATTTATGTGCAGAACCTCTTTCTCATAAGATGTCCATACTGTGGATGGAGTAAATCCTGCACCATCTAAGAAGCCCTGGAATGATGATCCCCCTGGAACTACCAACAAAAAGTTGATTCAACCATGGATTGAAAGTGGTGCGACACGGATTCCGTCCAAAAGTCTCCTGCGCGGCGCATCGGACGAACCGAGGCACTACGCAGAGTATCCTGGAGCTCAAAGAGGCGAAGTGGCTCGCGCAGCTGAGCTTTCGACTCCAGCCGCTTCTTGGGGCGCGAAGTCGAAATTAGGTGCCCAGAATGGAGCCCTGGCAAAGAGGACCAAGGACTAAAACCTGGGGGTCCATATCCTGGTGGTTTAAGTTTGACCCATACCTATATTTACAGGCGCAACTGGATTTTGTCCTTTTTGGGTGCCACTGGATTTTGTCCTCGTCCTCTTGTTTTGGAGGAAAAATGAGACATGTTTGATTGAGGTGAGACTCTTAGATTGCAGGCTCTCTTTACCATGGTGAACATGTCTACTGGGTCCCACCTGTAGTTCGAAAAGTATCCAACCATCTTTCATGACATCTGGGCCAAGAAGAGATCAACCCAATGATTGGACATGTAACGCAAGCACCGTCGCAGCAGGGGCGGAAGTCAATCATGGAGTATTGTTACTCGACTCATGCCAGAGGACAGAAGCAGCACTCTTAAAAGGTTTGCTTGACAACGGCAGCTGCATAAGGAGCGACTGTTTTATGAGCATCCTAACAGCCCAAGAGCCTAGACAGGCTTTCACTTTTTTACACGCACAAATTTGCTTAGCCCCTGAGCTCAACGCTTCTGTGGAGAAGCAAGTGGTTTGCTTTGGACACCCACAACATATTTAGCTCGTTCCTTTGGATTGATTTATGGCATTATGCCCCAGCGGCTGAGTCTCCACTGCTGGCACAACAAAGTCTCGTCAGTGTAGCAGGTGGCTAGACAATTATTTCCCGTGATTCGTGACAGGAAGAACATCCATGATTTGTGGGCGACGCAACGATCCTGGCGTGCTCAAGGCATAGCGTGGCATGCCGTGGCAACTTGCGTATGAAGGAAAGAGCCACATCATGTGCCATATATTTTTTGATGGTCACAGGCTTTCCGCAAACCCCATGTGTTGCGCCATGCGCCAATTTTCTTCATGGATTCGGTTCGGGCGCAACTAGTCAGAGTAGCATTGCCAGGCTGTAGCTCCAAGTGGAATCCATGTGCAGTTGGGATATGTTAACCGTGCCCGGCAGGAAAACAAAGTTCGTTCGTCGCGCTGCGCAAGGCTGGAGTGAAGTTAGATCTGCAGATCTGTGCATGTGCGATCGCCAAATTAAATGTAGAAATGTGGTGGCTGTAAAGGCTTGGATTTGTGCTGACCTTTGGCAAGAACATTTGGATGTTTTGCATCTCTAGCGATTGGTTCGAAGCGTCATAGCTTTCATTTTGAAGGGGAATGTTTGGGCATGTTGACTGAATAAGCGACTCAACGCCTTTCAGAGCCTTTGTTTTATATACGCATTGCCACAATGACTTCTTTATTATTGTTCCTT
>CAUJNA010003450.1:1482500-1490874 GCA_963377175.1 Effrenium voratum | reverse complement strand
TGTTGTTGTTGTTGTTGTTGTTGTTGGTGTTGGTGTTGGTGTTGGTGTTGGTGTTGGTGTTGGTGTTGGTGTTGGTGTTGGTGTTGGTGTTGGTGTTGGTGTTGTTGCTGTTGTTGGTGTTGGTGTTGGTGTTGTTGTTGTGGTTGGTGTGGTTGTTGTGGTTGTTGTTGTTGTTGTTGTTGTTGTTGTTGTTGTTGGTGTTGGTGTTGGTGTTGGTGTTGGTGTTGGTGTTGGTGTTGTTGTTGTTGTTGTTGCTGTTGCTGTTGTTGGTGTTGGTGTTGGTGTTGGTGTTGGTGTTGGTGTTGGTGTTGGTGTTGGTGTTGGTGTTGGTGTTGGTGTTGGTGTTGGTGTTGGTGTTGGTGTTGGTGTTGGTGTTGGTGTTGGTGTTGGTGTTGGTGTTGGTATTGGTGTTGGTGTTGTTGGAGTGGTTGGTGTGGTTGGTGTGTTTGTTGTGGTTGGTGTGGTTGGTGTGGTTGGTGTGGTTGGCGTGGTTGGTGTGGTTGGCGTTGTTGCTGTTGTTGGCGTTGTTGGCGTTGTTGGCGTTGTTGGCGTTGTTGGCGTTGTTGGCGTTGTTGGCGTCGTTGGCGTGGTTGGTGTTGTTGGTGTTGTTGGTGTTGTTGGTGTTGTTGGTGTTGTTGGTGTTGTTGGTGTTGTTGGTGTTGTTGGTGTTGTTGGTGTTGTTGGTGTTGTTGGTGTTGTTGGTGTTGTTGGTGGTGTTGGTGTTGTTGGTGTTGTTGTTGTTGTTGGTGTTGTTGGTGTTGTTGGTGTTGTTGGTGTTGTTGGTGTTGTTGGTGTTGTTGGTGTTGTTGGTGTTGGTGTTGTTGTTGGTGTTGGTGTTGGTGTTGTTGTTGTTGTTGTTGGTGGTGGTGGTGTTGTTGTTGTTGGTTGTGGTTGTGGTTGTGGTTGTTGTTGTTGTTGTTGCTGTTGTTGCTGTTGTTGTTGTGTTTTTTTTACAGGACGCCAAAAGAAAGACACAGTTTCTCTTCCAGTTTTTCAAAAGCTTTTTTTAGAGGACGCCAAAAGGAAGACACAATTTCTTTTTGGGGGGCCCCCGCAAAACGAGACTGGGGGACTGTGCTAGTGCACTTGTGTTTGTGAGTTTGTGGTTTTGTATCTTGAGCAAGTTGTACGATTGCTTTGCTGAAGAGTGTTTGTAACTGCGACTTCTGAATCAGTCAAAGGGGTCCTCTACTTTCGATGTTTGTAACCTGCTAATTGCTGCTGCTCATTCAGGGCAGAGTAGCAGCACGTCTCTTAGCATTTTTATCCTCCCTCTTTGGCATTAGAGTTCAATCAGAATTCAGACAGATTCCAGTATGGAAAGACAAGCTTGTTGTTCCTACGAATTTGCCTGCCCCTCAAAAGGACTGAACAACAAGTAGAAAAGAAAGGAACATGCAATGTCAGTTCTAGTGGTCTACAAGCTTTCGATTGCCGCGCTTTAAGCTTAAATCATGTCTGAAATAGAATTCAATGTAAACTATCATACATTTTGAAGTAGAATTAACACACTTTAATTGGGATTCAAATAGAATCTAATAAGGAGAAACAAGCTTGTTGTTTCTTCAAATGTTCAAGCCCCTGAAAAGAAGTGACAAACCAGTAAAAGCCCATGGAACATGTAAACTATATCTCAATTGGTTTTAAATTGCAAGGCTTTAAGTTGAAATGGGAGTTCACTTCAATTTGTAAGTTTGATGTTGATTCTATGTAGTACTTTCCTTCCAAGTAGGATTTCAATCAGAATTCCTTTCCAAAACTAAAGTTGAATTTGACATTTAGAATCTAGTAAGGAAAGACAAGCTGGTTGTTTCTTCTTTAAACAAAGCCTGTTTGTTGAGTCACACTCAAACTAGGAGTTCATTTCCAAGTATCTAGGATTTCGATTAGAATTTGAATATAATGTAAATGTAATTTAGTAAGGATAGACAAGATGGTTGTTTCTTCCACTTAGTTTGAATAGACTTCTTATACTTAGTTTGATGTTTAAGAGGAATAAATCAGAGTTCTTATTGGTGATTCCCTTTGCATACACAAGAAAAAAGGAAATCATCAAAGAAACTCCCCGGTGTGCCCGCCCCCCCCTCCACAGAAATTCCCTGGTTTCGTCTATACAGATTTCCCACAGAACCCCCCGCTCCTACCATACTATTTAGTGTGTGCCATACTATTTAGTGTGTGGGGCCGCTTTGCTTGACGTGTTCCTTTTCGTGAGGCATATGTGGCTGCAATAACCTTGTTTCCCTTCCCGCTTGAAAATAAGAGAGTCCCCCTCGTTTTGGCCGCTATCTCTACACGCTGCTGCCTTTCAAACCCACCCCAGACCCCCAGACCCTTTTTTGCGCGCAGAACAACTCCACTCCGAGCTTGCGCAGAAGCGTTAGAGCCATCAGATCCTGAACACCATGATGTCATGGATTGGTCCTTTGAAAGGTACGGCTTAGTGCTTCCTTTAAGAACACACTGTCAAGCAAAAAAATGTTTGCTTCGGACTCGGCCCCCGCCGTTGAGGTGCTGCCTGCTCTCACTTCCTTGGTGGAGCCGTTGCCGGGGGCTTTTTCTTGTCCGAGGCACGGCTGGGAGGGCGGACGGGCCCAACAGCACTGGAGGGGGCGACGCGTTTGAGACATACAAAACGGTTTGGACCTTGTTCAGGTCAACCTAGGAAGTGAGGATACCACGGGACCGCTCCCACCCTGTAAGTGGCAAAGTTGGCAAAGTCGTAGGGATGACCCCTCTGCAGCGTCGCAGGACCGGATGTTTGCCATTGCTAGAACAGGGAGGACGCATTTAGAAAGGGGTGGGCTGGTCACGAGGCAACACGTGCAATTATTGGAGTCAGCACAGCCAGCTGAAGCAAACACACACACACACACACACACGCAGAGAGAGAGAGAGAGAGAGAGAGAGACCGTTGGCAGGAGTGCATCCGCGGGCCACTTAAGGCAGAGGTCTGCAAGGTTCAACCCGCAGACTAGAAGAAGGCCGAGCGGGTGTCTCGCAACAGGCCGTAGAAGTCGAAATCTCAAGTCAGGGCTATAACAGGTGGCGACTCCAAGCTAACCAACGTCGTTAGAAAGCCGCCAAGCGAGCAACCTGTTCACGTAGAGCGAAAAGGTTCATCAGTGCTGGCAAAAACAGGCTAAGCCCTTGCAGGTACGTCTGTGAGCGCACCCACTGATGTCAGTGTCTCACGCAAGCCTTTGCGTTGGACTGGGGCATGTGTGGGCAACCAGCCCCTCTGCTTGCAAAACTGCCAAGGCAGCCCCTTCCCGGTTGTCAGGGGTTACACACACTCCCGTGCGGGGGGCTTAAGAAAAAATATGCCTGCCTGCTGCTTTCTGCGTGATGACGCATCGGTCCCGCAAGAAGACCTGCTGCTGCGCTACTCAGTAAAGGATTATCGCATTTGACGCCATAGGCAGCGAAAAATGCCGAAGATCTTCAGCCCAAGGATCGCCGCAGAACCCGCAACCAAAAATCCCACCACGCAGGGCGCGGAGCAAGCACAATAGCCAGTTTTCACAACGTAGGGGAGGTCACTCCGGAGCAGATTCGCCGCGAGAATGGCGGGCTAAGGAAGAGCAGGTTGCCGCGCAACAGCGCCAGCTGTGTAGAAGAGCAAGTAGTCACCCAGCTGGAAGCGCAGCGTGTAGATCACGAGGCAGAAAGGGTAGCGGCCCCTTGCCCTAGACAAGGCCACTCCAAGAGTCGCGGGCAAGCGCAGCAAGTAGACCAAGGGGCACGCGGCAGGAAATAACGCCCTAGTTCACGACGTGGTGTCGAAGCAGGAAGCCATCCGAGCAGCATGCGACGGTGGTGTTGTCATGAGTGGGTCAAAAGGGCGGCTACCGTAAAGCGCTTGACGTTTGGAGTTCCTGAACTGCTCGCTGTAGCGGGCTGTGTTGGCCTGCGATTGGGAAGAGGTGGAGGCGCGAAGGGGAGAGGTGTCGTAGTAGACGACGAGGCATTGGGCGCTGGAGAGGTAGAACGTGCCAGAGACCATTCTGCAGGACCCATTGATACACACATTTTGCTCCAGCATTCGTGACATAAGTGCGCAAGTACTGGTACATGCAAACACATGCAAAAACACGGATTGCGGGGCAGAGCTTTGGCTTTGCACACTTTTTGGAAATGCGCCCGAGTTGCGGAAAATTGTGCTACTTTTTGCCGCAAAACCAGAAACCCATAAAACTCCGGAAAACACACTATGGCAATGCTCGTGGCCTTTGACCGATTGAAGGAGGCTTTGCAGGGCTAAATGGCTTAATGCAGTCCGCAAGTTTGTCAACACATGCAACGGCGGTCCAAAGTTGTGCGGTGCAGAAAAAGCGTACTCATTTTGACCGCAAAACACCCGCAAAATGTCCGCAAGCATCCCGCAAAAAAGCAGCACACTCCCGCAAATCCGAAAAAACATAGTTTAAGTTTGATGATGATCATGATGATCAAGGCATCCCACGGAGTTCACAGTTCACTGGCACATTGGCGAGTGCTGCGAGGTGTATTTACTTTGTATGGCCAATGCGCGACTGGAAACGACGCAATTCGGGCTCAGGTGTGGTTGCCGTTGCCGTCCAACGAACCTTGAAACCATCAATTGAGGGGGCGACGAGGCGCAGGCAGAAGTTGTCAGGGCTAATTGTTTAATTTGAGGAGAAGTCCCACACACACATATATGTTTGCAGGCTCCTCGTGTTTTAATATGCATGTTGTGTTTTGCTGAAATGTCCAACAATATTGAGGCCCGCTTTCCCTTGCATCTTTATCAGCAAGGTTGCAATTGGCAATTTGACACTTTAACCTGGGTGTGCTTGGAAGGCTATCAGCAGAGCGTCATGGCAGTGCAAGGCACGCCGCGTTGGTTTGCTTGCAAAACGCTACCAAGATGCTGCTAGTGAAGCGCAGCCCTGGTTCACGAATCCCAGCTTTTGTGAAGATGTTGCTACAATGGCCACGAGAGAACATAAATGCTCGGAAGCGGTTCGTGTCAAAGCCCTATTCGAGTATTTGGGGGGGGGGGGGGGGTTCGTGGTTGTTTGCTAGATGCATGACTTTCTATACATTGCACCATGACAAGTCAAATGGTGTTCATTCTATTTAGGAACGTAAGCTCGAGGAGGCACAAGTACTGCATTCCTCTTGGAGGTGAGCCAAGATTGCCTCAGTCGCTTTTTGGTCTATCCAAACGGGGCCTGCTTTGCACGTTTGGTTGCTGTTTGTCACCCAACAATCGGAGCCACGGCGCCCAACTGAGCTAACACGACAGCAAGAAACCACATGTTGGCGCTCGGGGGAGTTTTCAACACAGCATTTGCAGAGTCAAGAAAGCGGTGTAGACGGGCACCGTCATTTTTGGCGTCACGATGTTTTTTTCAGTTCCCGCTTTCGTTGACAAGTCCTCCAAGAGCAAACCTGTCCGCGGAAATTCAGAACTCTTTGCGGGGATGTTGAGCTTGCTATGCTAGCTGCCGCTTCAGAGCAAAAGTTAAGGCAGCCAGACAAATGCAAGCAGGTTTTGATCGAGGCTTTGCCCTGACATCCCAAATGCTAGATGCTTGGGACACTTGAGTCTCAACCAACACTCAGTTGTTCAAAGCCGACCTTTTGACCTTTTGGATTTCTTATTTTGGTCCATATCTAGTCATGGCCCCAAAAGGTGATCACCTTTCAGTTCCAGGTCCCTAAGAGGCAACTGAGAACAGCTGGCAAGTCCTGGGGTCCTGTGTCCAGCTGTGCCAGTCCCAAAGCGTGCTGCGTCAGGCTGAGCAACAGCACCGTGCACGCGTTTTTTTTGGCCGACACCCCCTTTCTTTCCTTGAAATCAGACCCAGAGCTTCAGTGTTGATAAGCAAGATGGGTAGGTCCAACCTTCCGGTTGCATCTAAGGCACGCGATTGATTTGCACGTTTTCCTGGACACTGTCATTGTGTACTTCAACCAATACACTCCGGGGCTTTTGCCGTCTCGTTGAAGCAAGGATGCTGGTATTTTTCGCCGAATCGCAAGCGTTGGTGCTTGGTGGTGTCTCTTGCGACTGGGTCCAGATTTCTGTACACCTTGGTTCTATGCTGGATTTCTGGTACCTAGGTGAGCTTTCTTTGGCGTCCTGCCAGGAGATCGACGATACGGGGTTCCGCGCATTTTTTAGATGTGGACAGGCTGGAGCGCCGCTGAGGTTATTCGTACCATCGGTTTTTTGACAACATGCATGGTCAGGCTGTCGTGTTGGTGGTCATAGAGGGTGTCAGTAAGAAAGAATTGGCTGAGAAATTGCGAGGCAGAACCTCTCACGTGTTGCGACGCATTCATGCTGGGACTGAGAGGTCCTCGGTAAGCAATCGAAAACCGTTCCAGAGGGAGGCCTATGAGCAGTTTGCTCACTTTGCTACGTCCAGGAGCTACAGATGCATTCCATATCCGATGGCATTCATTGGGGGTTCAATCAGGATGGGAAGGCCAACAGCCAGTTTTCAGCAGTCATAGCTGAGGCTATGTGTCTACATAGGGGGACCCCCGCAAAAGTATTGTGTTTAGGTAAGAATATGCCTTGTGGCTTCTTTTCAAAGCCAGACAAATCGGTTCCGGAGCCCACAAAAACCTCACCAGAAGCATAGCCCAATGTTTGGATGAGCCAAGCAGAACCCGCCTGAGGCGACCGGCTTCATGGGAGATTCCGTGGACACCATGACCGCGGCCATTGGTGCAGGGCAGCCCGGTTTTCTTGTTGTCAAAGCCCCGATTTTTCAGGTTTCGCTTAGTGGTTAGGATTGGATGTGGGGTTTTCTGAACCCCAGATTTTGAAAACTGGGGAAGGTACCCCCCAACATCCAAGCAACACCAACCCACCAAGTTGTTTTTATTATTATTGTTTTTCCGGGCCAATCTCACACTTGCCCAAGGCGAATCGACCGGATCTGACCTTTCAGTTTCCCCTTGGTTCATTTTGAGTGGCCCAAACGGTTAACCTGTTAACTTTTTTTGGGAGTCCTGTGGGCAACTGAGCAAAAGCCATGGAGACGTCTTGCTCTCCCACTGTCAATCGGTCGGTCGGTCAGCCAGTCAGCCAGCCAGCCAGCCCATCAGTCGGTCAGTTAGTCAGTCAGTCAGAAACTGTGACGGCCTGTGGGCCAGCCAGATACAAAACAAAGAGTAAGTGCACAGTCTTCGAAAAAGCCCCCTTTTGCACTTGCATGATTCAAAAGAGCGTTACTCAACAGCATGACATGTTATTTTATGCTGAGAAGCCGTACCGGTGACTCCTTGTCAGGGAGCTGGTTGATGAAGGAATCCGCTGTAAAACCAGAGACCACTGCAAAACCAAGATCTTTGTGTGAAGAGTTGGGCAAGATTCTACACTCGGTATCGCCTCCTTGGCGCACAGACATGCGCATGCCTAGCCCGCATTTGTGCCTTTTTTGTTTTTGCGAGCACGATATTCCAAAAATATCGAGTCCTTGTGGTAGGACACAATGATCGCATTCATGATGCACTGCTCAAGCATGCACAACATGTGGGGCATGGCATTGAACGTCCCCCACGGAGTACAGCGGGACGTGCTTTTCCCACACTTTTTGGTGTGACCTCTGCATCATTGGCCCAGCCAGTGGCCTTTGTCTCGCGAACCAAGGGCGCATTGCGAGATTGTGCCTTCGGCGATACGAAGCGAAAGAGTAATTGGCTGAGCTACAGCCGTCGTTTCTTCTTGCCATGACACGCCAAACGCCATAGACTCCAATTGCCGTATATTTGGTGCAGGATGGATGCACCCTTTGTTGCAGGGTGTTGCTTGAAAGCAATGCTCATCCACATTACTTGAGGCACAAACCGGTTCGGGATCTTGTATTCTCACCTGCGACAACGCTTCTCTGGGGTTGTTCTAGAGACAGTCATGAACCATAGCACAAGTAATGTCGGCAAAGCCTGCAGTTCGGGCCTCGGACGGAGGATTGGCCGTTGTTTGCACCACAAGTTCAAGCCATACAGTTGCGAAGCTGATGGGCTGTCGCTGCGGCAGGCTGTGTCATCATTTCACTCGCTTTCAAGGACGAAGGAACAGTACAGTGACCTGAACCCCATTTCCAATTCAGCACTGGCGATGGCGTGATCTCCAATCTTGCTGGATGGGCCCGAAGCGACCCATAGATTCTTTAGACAAGAGTTGCTCACATGCTGATGAGAATGAAGCTGGCGGCGCGTTTTGATGTGCTGTTGTTGAGCCACAGATCTCTGATGCCAGTGGTTTCTGCATTGTATCCATTTGTCAAAGGGCTACCTGTCTGTCAGCATACCCGAGCAACCATGATCCGTAGCCAGTTGAGCATGTTCGCCGCCTTCGTCAAGCGAGGGACACATGACGTTTAGGATGCGA
>CAUJNA010003450.1:1457500-1475000 GCA_963377175.1 Effrenium voratum | reverse complement strand
TATCGATTGCCGCTTTAAACGGAAGGGATTTGTTTCCCCGCTTGATTCGGTGTCTTTTTCGGGGGGGGGTTGGGGTTTGGGGGTTTTGGGGGTTTGGGGTTTTGGGGTTTTGGGGGGATCCCCAAAATGGTGGTGTCCTTTTGATTTCCCTGTAAAGCAGCTCCTTTTGATTTCCCTGTAAAGCAACTCCAAGGGGAAGAGACACCCATTCTTCACATTGGATGAATGGGTCGCACCTAAACCCCTGAATTTCGGCAGGTTTCGAAGTCCCAGGTTGTTTGCCAAAGTCTGGCTGCTTGGGGTTTTCAGGGGCATGGCCAATCCCCGTGGCAGCGCCAAAGAAAAGCCCGTTGAGACCCTTGTGTCGTTTTCCCGCCGAGAAAGCGGTGAGAGTACACCACTGATTGAGCTGCTCACACCGAAAAGGAACTGACGGCAAGCAGTGACTGGAGTTCCATTCGTTTCTGTCACGCGTGTGTGCACTTTGCCGTTGTGCAACTTTTCTCAATCTCGAAGAAACCTCTTTCAGAATATGTTCCGACGAGAAATCCTTGTTTTTTGGTGGGTGGTTGGCCAACTTCCCATAGAAGCTCCTTGTTTGCCGGTTTCTATGTCAGAGCAGCCCCATAAATGCAGACGCCAGGTGCGTCTGCAGATTCAGAGCAGCTCTGTGGGCGAGCTGAGGCAAGCTGCTGTCTGAAAGTAGATGGCCAAACCAAACACGTATTCCTTGGCGGCGGTTTTCCCAGCCGTCCCGCTAGGTTTTTAGGATTTTAGTTGGTTCAGTGGGGGTGTCCAACCCGCTAAAAGTTAAACTGTTGGTACGGGATCTGGGGACATCCCAGTTTTGTTTTGTCTTCTGGCCTTTGAAGAATTGTGCCATCTTTGTTCACAGTATCACCAGCATCGACCCCAGCAATTACGCACAGCTCGTTTCAATGTGACCACATGTCGGTGACAGCCGCAGACCATGTCTGGGCCAAGTCAAGCTGCCAAGTCAAGGACAAGGCATTGCTTCGGGAAACTGCTCTCCGAGGCAAAGCTTGTGGCAGCTTTGTTTTCCATGTCGGACAGATACAGTACGAACGCAACTCAAGGGTGCTCCTGACCTTGAAACAAACTGGAGGCGACAAATCGTACCCTAGATTGCACGGGTGTGATGCGGGCTGTTTTGTGGTGGAAGGGTAGAGTCAACTTAATCCAAACAGTGAGTCACAACTCATGTCCCCATAGAAGCCAGAGGTTCGTTGCTGACAAGCACTCGACAGGTATGAAACATGAACGACACACGGCACGTATGTCGATGGTCTGTCGGGATCTTGCAAGCCTTAGGCAATGTTTTTGTCATTCCGGATCTTGAATACAGCGTCTGGACAAAAATAAAGCATGTCATCGAGCGTGGCAAGGGCGCGTGCAATGCGCAAGGTACCACGGCATGGTGGACTGCATCGTGAAGGTGGGAGCTGTTTCTATGGACTATTTGTTTAGGAAAAAACTCCCACGCCCGGCGGGTGTTTCTCATGTCTCCTACCCTTGCCATTTCTGACTTGTTTCTTCAACACCAGAATCACTTCCAGTGACTATTTGGAAAGCCATATACCGGCATTGGTTGTGACATGTGGAGGGAATTTGATTGTGGCGTGTTGGTGCCAGGCAGGATTCGGGATTTGGGCATGCAAGCAAGTTGAGACAAACCCCTCACAATCCAGCTGGCCCGGCGCGGCAGGTCTCTCCCAGTGGCATGTGCAAAGCAATTGAAACCTAGTATGAGAGGCTGAACAATTACAAACATGATTTTCCTATGATCATGAGGATTTTTGGGGTAATAGTGCCCCAGGATCACACTCCAATTATTTAGTCCCTGCTAGTATGCTGTGCCCCTAGTGATGTACTTTACAGACACAATAAGTTGCTGGGCAACAAAGATGGCTAGACCCAGGAGGTATTGGTCAACCAACGAGAAAAGCGAAGAGGCTTTCAACTCGTCAGTCAATCCTGAAAGTGCTAGCTGTTGCTTTGTTCGGAAGCAAAGCCCGGTGCAGGAAGTCATGTTGAAGCACCTGGCACACAGCATTTCTTGCATAGGCAGGTGCAGTTGAGTTGGGCACATTCAAATGGGTGCAGAATCAATGTGTCCTTGTGTTTTTTTGTGTTGCCTGGCAAGAGGGCCAAAACGAAGAAATTTGGAGCGGTTCCCAACAAATCGCAACTCTGAAAGCATTTGTAAGCAAGTTGGACAAGCGTCATCCACACCACTGGCGTCACCATAACACCACTACCATCGCCATCCGGCTGCGGTCTGGAATGGTTTTAGGGCCGGATTCTGGTGGGTTGAATATGCTTCAGGGCTGGGTTCTTGGGGTCGAAGCATTGTTCAGCCCGGTACGATAGGTGGGTTTTGAGTGGGTAGCTCGGCTCAAGGGAGGGTGGTCTCAAGTTGAAGGATCTAAGGTCTAGGGTTTGAAGCTTGGTTTGGAGTGGGTTTCGGGTTCCAGGCTGGATGGGTTGGCTTGTGGGCTTCAAGGCTGGGTTTCGCTTTCGGATAGTTTCGAGTAGCTTTTGGTCCACGGGTTTGGTTGCTTTCAGGGCAGGATTTACTTGCTGGTGTTCAGCAGGGGATGAGGGAATGACCCAGGGTGTTGGAATGACAGGAAACCATAGGGGAATGGTTCTTTATAGGGGTCATTTTCTCATTCCCTGCTGAGAACCAGCAAGTTCAAATTGCTTTAGAGTTGGTTCAGGGTTGTTTAGGCTTGGATCATGGGTTGAACACGGGTTTGGGATTGGCCTTAGGACTGGTTTGGTGGGGGGGGGGGGGGGGGAGGAGGGCGGGGAGGGAGCCCAAACAAGCCCTAAATAAGGCGTTATTCAGGGCTTAATAAGGCCTTATTCAGGGCTTAACAAGGGCTTATTTGGGCTCCTTCCCCCCTCTCCTCCCTCCCCCCCAGCCCCCATGAGATTGGTTTAAAATGGGTTCAGAGTTGGACCGGAGGCTCTTTCTTTTTTTTCCGAGCCGAGGTGGCTAAAGTGGAAGGCATCCGAGCGCCGGGAGTCCCAGAAAGATGCCGCATCTCCGCTGAAGCGGCTGGTTGCGTGTCTTTTTTTGGTTTGGTACCCCTTTTCTTATGGGTTTTGAAGCGACACCAAAAGGAACACCCTCTTATTTCCGAGGTCCCCAAAAAAGACACAGCCAAGTGGCTGAAGTGTTCTGGTTGAATATTTAACGACACAGATCTTAAGATGGACATGGTCCGCAAGCCTGCAAAGTGCCGCGAAGTTCTGTCAGTAAAACTTGGCCGATTTGAAGATCCTCCGATGCCTAGGTGTCCTCTTTAGGTTGGTTTGGTTGAAAATAGATGGGTTTGACTTGCTTAGATGGGTTTTGTTCCATTGACCAGGCAAAGCCATCTACTTTTCCAAAAGGACATGTATGATCAGATGTTTCTTGAGGCACTGATTTCTTGAGGCAATGCCAGGCCCTCCATGTTGGCCACAAGGCTAAGGTCCGTCAGATGCTCAGTGGTGAGCACTTTGCATTGGGTTGAGAACAGCCACGAGCAGTCAGGCACTTCCCCAAAGTGAAGTAGCAGAAGCCAGGCCAAGTACGAGCCAACCGTTGCCAGGCCCAAGCGAATTGGCACCGGCCAAGGCTGTGGAAGGGCATCGTGCCCGCTCTGGTTCGCCAGGCGGGTCGTTTTCGCTTGGTGGCCGCTGTTTTCCCCTGGACCAGCCCAGAAAAATCCGGCGAGTTTTCGGCAGAATCTAGGGGATCCGCTTTTTTTTGGGGGGGGGTCCATACAAGAAGATCATGGCAAATGTTGAGGTCGTCACAAAGGACCAGGCTTGTGTTGAAGACGCTCAGAGGCTGTGCAACGAGCTTTTCTCCGCTAGCCCGAACCATTTCTGACCCAGGTACCCCAGATACAGTCACTCTCCTCAGGCCAACAAGCCAGATGACCCATGTTGAGGGTCGCCTGCACAAGTTGTGTTCTGAGTGTGGCCTTCAATGTTCAAACAGCATGCAGTCATGAAGATAATGCCTGACATTGTTGAGAGATGGCAACACAGCGATTGTCGAGGCCTCAATGCAGTCCTGCTTTCCTTCTCACAGCAATACTCGTGGTTGGCCAGACGTCCCAGGTGAGCTACCACTCATTCACCTTCGTCCTGTACGAGCCGATCAAGGAGACCAAAGCACTCGATGGCTGACACCTGCATGCGAGTCCCCGCTGAATCCTCTTGAGCCAACTCTGCACTGCTCGTTGACTCGTTTCTTGCTTGCCCAAAACCCAATCTTTCGACTTTCCGGTGTTGTTGTTGTGGGCCATGTTTAGTCAAGCTTCCGCAAGACTTGGCTTGGTCAAGCTGCGTTCTCAGTCATTTGCGAAAGTGAGCGTACTTACCAGGGGAAAGTCGTGGGTGTGCGAAAGCCCCAACACATGGGCAAGCAAGTGGAATTCCAAGCTCTCCAAATCAATCCCTTTTGTTTTTATCTCTTTCCATTCTCTCAGGAGACTTGGCAATCAGATGTCCAGGGATCATTCATTTTGAGTGCCAAGCTGGGAAAGCCACCATTTTCGGGGCTCCGACCTTAAAAACAACAAGACGCGCCGCCCATTTGTTTTTTTTGGACCCCCAAACCCGGGGTCCGATGCGGCAGGAGATGGTCAGCGTGCTGTTGGCCATGGAGCCGGGGAATACCAGCTACTTGCAGCTCCTCGACGGGATACTCTCGCCAGCCTTTGGCGTCCACTCCTTGGTTCTGTGTTTGTTGTGTTTGCTTGCGTGCTTGTGTTTGGTTGTTTGCTTGCTTGCGTGCTTGTGTTTGGTTGCTGTGCTTGCTTGCGTGCTTGTGTTTGGTTGTTTGGTTGTTTGCTTGCTTGCGTGCTTGTGTTTGGTTGCTTGCTTGCTTGCGTGCTTGTGTTTGGTTGCTTGCTTGCTTGCTTGCTTGCCTGCTTGCTTGCTTGCTTGCTTGCTTGCTTGCTTGCTTGCTTGCTTGCTTGCTTGCTTGCTTGCTTGCTTGCTTGCTTGCTTGCTTGCTTGCTTGCTTGCTTGTGTGTTGGTATTTGCCTGTTTGCTCGTTTGTATGTTTTTGAGATATGGTTGTTTCAGTGGTTGGTGTATTTGTTTCTTTGTTTGCATTGGCAGATCGACGGGGAGCCCCTTGCTGTTGCCACTTGTCAGGCCCCAACAAGCGGGGTCCGCATGTCCGCATGCAGCCGGCGATGCCATACAAGGTGTGTCCACATCCCGTTTGGTAGGTTAACGATGCATGTATTTTCAAGTTATAGCGATAACTTGGATTGGATGGATGCAACAGCAATGATAGATGTTTGCTGTATAAAATATCAGTCAACTGGGGGGGGACCTTGTGTCTTGCAGAGGGCTATTGACCAGTGGGTACGGGAGAAGCCTTCATTATGCGCTGTCTGTTCACTCTTGCTATGACTGGTCCCAACTTGTTGTCCCTGAATGGCAGCAGCTTAGCAGTTTTGTTTCAATAGTCATTGCACCCAGGCGGCCATGCTTTTTGAGAACGGCCGAAGTTCACTCGGCATGTTTAGTGGCGAAACATCGTTGTCCATCAAACCCTGGTCGCTGGGCTTAACTGGACACTTCCAGAGTTCTCGTTGAGCGTGACGCGCAGGGTTGGAAGTGCACGACCCGGCCCAGAATTCCACAAAGAGTGCGACTCCCCGCGATCCGGAGTTCCAAAGTGTTCTTTGGTTTCCCTACCGGGATGAGGAATAGTTTTGACAAGATGCGCAGCATGTCTTCATGTTGATTGGTGTCGGCTTCCCAGTATTTTTGGCCGACAATGCAGCAGCATATTACTGAACGTTATCAATATCGGAGAAGTGGTGACCTCTTCTCCCAGTGATGGCTAGCTGGTCCTGCGCGGATTGAAAGTAGGTTGAGGCAAAACCAAGGTTTCTGCGTCCGCATGTTGCAGCAGTCTTGCAAGCGGCACTTGTTGACAATATTCAGGGCGCTTTGAAGCGGAGTGTGAAGCTGACGGAACATCAGTCAGACGGAAGCTTTCATGAAAAGTCAGAATGTGTAAAATGGAACAAGAGTAGATTGAAACCCAGAACCAAGGAAAAACAGCGAACGTACGAGCGATTCCAAACTCAATTTCACGTAAAGCCAAAGCCTTTGCGAAGCTATTTCAGCCTTTACAGTCACCCTGATCAAAGTGATTCCCGGCGCTTTCATTCGCAACGCTTGAAATCATGCTGCGCACTCGCAGCTCAAGCGCCTGAGGCGCTTGCTGGCAGCGGGACTCTCGGCCGCCATCGCCATTGCGTTGTTCAACCCAACAGAGGCGCAAGACCTTGCGACGGTGAAATGCAGTTTTGACATGACTGAATTTGAGTGTGTTTGAAAATACGGGAACCCCAAACTGGGTTGTTTCCTTTTGGTTTCCCTTTAGAAACATAACCACACTTTGAGAGACCCCCATTTGTTGGGGCTTTGCTTCAGCCTTACCGTGGCCACTGCGCTTCTTCAACCAGCTCAAGTAATTGCCGTATTGTGGAAAGTGGCCTGGTGTGCGTAGGGCATGTCCCCCGGTGCGGTAACCTCACGCTAGAAGGCTCAAAAACGGTGGGCTGCCAGGTGGTCAAGACACAGATGCAGAGCAGCTCCGGCACAGTGACGATTCAGGAGGCGCCGTGAAGCGAACCCAAAAGACCCATCCGGTGGGGGGGAGGATCACCCATTTTGGGGGGATGGGTCTCCATTCTTTCAGCATCCGCAGCTTGAAGTACTTTGAGGATTGTAGCGTAATATGA
Source organism: Effrenium voratum (assembly GCA_963377175.1). Lineage (NCBI taxonomy): Eukaryota > Dinophyceae > Suessiales > Symbiodiniaceae > Effrenium > Effrenium voratum. Next base: position 1,468,206 of record CAUJNA010003450.1, on the reverse strand, counting down.
CACGTCTCAGGTGGATTTGTGTGTTGGTGAATCAATCGAAGGCAGCACCGGGCGCGCATTTTGGCATTTTGCGAGGCATGAGCGCCGTGATGATCGAATTGAAGCGGAATTAAACAATCATCCGAGTGCAGGGTTGAGAGGTGGGATGAACAACCAAAGAGCTCTCATTGATTTAGCCAACCAAGCCCTCTGGCTCATAGCAGTAAGGAGATGTCCAATCGCATCTCACAGCTTATGTTTCCGACATACACAGCGCATACCAAACACACACACACAAGCCAGCACACACACAGAGATGCACAGAACGAGAGACACACAGAGACTGCCACAAACACAGAGACACAGGCCTCAAGCATGATGTGGCTACGAGCTTTCGGCACTGTTGCATCATTCAGGGAAGACGCAGGCAGATACCATCTTTCCAACCATAGATAGCGTTCCAAAGCCCTTTCGTCAGTTGTTCTTATTGGAAGGGTTCGAAGCTCACGCCACTTCTGCAGGTGGCACGCAAAGTGGGAAGCCCGGCGATGCAGAGAGGGCTTCAGCAGAGCAAAGGTGTGAGAGAAAGAGGAAACAGCCGCCTCTTCGATTGACATGAAGAGGCCCAGTGCGTGTGTGCTTCATTCCTGCGAAGTGCTACATACGAGCAATCCTTTCTCAAAGTTTCACCAGACAGCTTGAAGCTAGTAATGAAGGACCAGGGTCATGTCGTGTTTGTGTTGCTCTTCGGTGTCGGGAATGGCAAAAGCGACGTCACGGGGATCGATGCCACAGCTGGTCACAGTATGCACAGTGGACCGGCACACTTTGTGGAATCCACGACTCAAATGTGAGGTGACTTGCCAACTGGACAATGGAGCAGCCAAGAGCACAGCAAATATGAACCAAATCGCAAGATGTTGGCCAGTCATTGGAAGATACTCTCAACTTGTGTGGGTCACATGTGTACCGAACGACTAGGTTTTGCCCTGGCAGAGTTGCTTGGCCATTGCTTCACATGAGTTGGGGCAAGCACTTCCATCGAGAATTATGAGGCTGTCATTGGCCCCTTTTGTTCTCAGTGTGGGTGTGTGTGCGTTTTGGCTGTGGTGGGAAAGGGGGGGGGGTCTTTTTGAGGGTACTTTTTGGGGTGATTTTAAAGGCAAACCAAGAGGAAGCCACACATGTCAAGGGGCCTCTACTTAAGACACAGTTTGACCTCTCATCTTCTGGCTCTTTCTTTGGGCTCGTTTCAACGGATTGGCGCGACTGCCCAAGGTGTGGAACAAGGACGGTGTCAAAGGCTTTTGGGCCGGCCTCAGACCAAACGTGGTGAGGACCCAGCACGTTTCTCCGCCTGCGCTTCGCGAGACACGCCGAAGCACAACCCCAACTTGACATCTGTGGATCCCATGAAGTCGTTCACGGCCAGCGGCATGTCCTCCCTTTTGGCATGGCGCTAGCAAGCAACCGATGTGTAGGATGAATGCTGGTGAGCGTTGGCTTTGGCTTGCGTGTTCAGGGGGTGCCTCTTGACTCTGAACGCATTTGGGTGACATGGCTTCATTGGTGGTTATTGGCGGTTTGGTGGTTAAGGAGGGGCTTCCCTTTTACCTTCTACTGCCAGTGACTTATGTAGCTGCGCCTGAAGCCTATTGACTTGTGCCGAGCTCCAAGTCCCCAAGCCACCTTTCCAGACTAGCACCTAAGGGTTTCCTGAAAGCAGAGGCAGTGAGTCTCCAAGAACCTTCCAACATACCTTTTGACCATACCCCGGATACCTTATGAAAGAAACCTTCATCATGGGAGGCTTGTGGTACGCTCAAAACGTATGTTGCCGGGTTCTGCAATGCGAGGTATCATTATACTGCACGGCGCATGGGAACTGCCAGTTCACAAGGTAGGTGGGTGTGTCTTAAACCAGGGACCCTCCATTCATTTACATCTGCAAACAGACACACAAGCCAAGCAAGAAAGGAGGTGCCAATCGTGAAGGGATTTCCTTTCATTCAAACTTTCACATTCGGGGGGGTGAATGTAGCCACCAATATTTACCTAAGGAGTTTCATCCAAATTGGGTCCTTGCCATTCTTTTGATGGGGCAAGGAACACTAGGAATATTGAACCGCGCCTTCAACAAAGCGCATTTTCCCTCTGCTCGACTCCTTTGGGGTCTGCCAAATGTCTCAACCATGTCATGTCAACTTCCCGGCTTCGTGATGTCGGGCTTGGTGCATCCAACACGGTTCGCCATGCGCTGATTTTGCCCTGATGTTGCTATTGGCAAACATAGTTGTGACTGTAGGCTGAGTTAAGGGAGGCCCAATGATCTTGGTTGTGCGATTTAGATACGCCGGTTTTACGATTGGTTTGCACCTGTTTGCTTCCAACGTTTTCTCTGTTTGAGATGTTTGACGTTCTGGCTGGATGTTTGGTTGTCCTGCTGAACGATTAGTTTGTGCCCCTGTCTACTGGGCGTGACATGCTGGTTCATGAGGAAGCAGCCATCAAGTGACCCTTGCTTCCTCGGGGAAGCAATGAGAGTGCAAGTTGTTTGTTGACACTTATGAGTTGCTAGTTTGGTATCTAAGGGAGTTTTGTATTGCTCCTCCTTCCCAACAAGTCTTTATCGGATCATCGGAGAGGCGGCTCGGACGTTGCTGATTTCAGATTTAGCGCCTCGCACATCTCTGTCAGCTAAGGTATCAGTTATTGGCATGTGCCCTAATATTTCCCTGAAGTTGACAACATGACCTTCCTCGTACCTGAGCATGTTCATAAGTGAAGGCCGGCTGCATTCTGGCAACTTTGGCTAGGCACAACTGCCTGCGACTGCTTCATATCCATTTGGTGCCACGGGCGGTTTCTCAAATCGCGTGGCAGGACCTTCCTGGTCAATGGCGCTGAGATAGGCCGAGAGGGCTTGGAGCAGGGATTATGTTGCAGATGAAAGCAGTGAATTTCCATAGGCTTCATTGATACCTTGGCCTGGGCCGCATGCAAGCTTGTATCCTGCATAGACCTACATGTTCTTCTCCTCCAGTCCAGTGTTGGGGTAGGATAGTTATACTTTGCAGTGCCCACACGGATATTATGCTCGGAGCATTGATTGCTCAGCAGGCACCTACGACGAGTCCAAGTTGGCCTTGCTGGAGACTGTTGGCGATGGACTAGCCTTGGCCTCGGCCCAGGCTGGAAATTCATGCGGCAAAACCACCTCAGCAATGGTAAAGCGATTTGACTTGTTGAAGAAGTCTTGCTGCAGGATAAAACGATGTCTTGAACAACCGTGAGTGAAAAATATCCGTGCCTCTCTCCCCCTCTCTCCCCCCCTCTCCCCCTCTCTCCCCCTCTCTCCCCCTCTCTCCCCCTCGTGTGTCTGCGTTATTCGGGGTAAGGCAGGTAATTGGTAGAATGCGTCGAACATCTTCGAGATTCGTCCAAATGAGGCCACACCAAAAAGTCCTGGAATTCGAAGCAACACCTGTCACGAGTCGTGATTCATGGTTCGTCCCACGTCAGGCAAACCGTGCATTTCAAGATGTCTGTCCATGTTGCAAAGCTGTAGCAAATATGGGGGTTATGTGTTTTCATGATGCATGATGCACTGAGGCGATTTGATGCACGTTAGAAGCCGCGTGCTAGATTTTGAAGAAAGCAAATTCAATGGTTGGTCGCTTGGTGATACATGGTGACTATTTGTTGGACAGCTGGTAGGCAGTCCGCCAAATATTCCGCGTGCACCTGCGCCAGATCGCATGAAGATGCTCGAAATATAGAAGCACGGATTTGATCCTTTTGTCCTGCCACCTCTGACTCCCTTGGGCTGTTTGCTATTTTTCGCGACCCGAGGTCGCGCACATCTCGGCGAGTTTCGTGGCGGGTCTCGCCTCCGCATGCGTGCGGGCCAAAGACTGTTCGAGGGTTTGAATTGAACCTAACAAAGCAGGCAAGTCTTGCGGTTCTTTCTGAAGCGTAGGTTGCTCATGGAACAATTTAAAAGAAAACTTGTCACGACATGTCTAGACTCCTTCGCTGATGACGAGCGCTTTCTGCTCTTTGAGTGTGACTCTTTGATTGGTCGTGCAGCATGTGTGCAGTCCTCTCTGACTTCTTCGCCATTGCACTGTGTGGTTCGTCCTTACTTTGGGTTATGTTGTTTTGTGTTTCGAGGGGATGTTGGATCCCCGTGCTAGTACTGCAAGTGAATGTTTGGGTCCTTTCCCTTGTCAATATGCGACATTCGGTGTTTGTCGAGTCCGTGGTAGAACATTTAGTTTTGGTTCTTTGGATTCAATTGGTGAGGCTTCGTTTCTCTGTTGCTTTGCCTTTCCAGGCTTGCTGGATGTGCTCTTTTTTAATTGCCTTATTTTCCCCGTCGTTGTTTTCAAACGTGTTTGTGTTGCTTTGCACAACAAAGGTCAATCAAGTGGCACATATTTGGTGTGGGTGTGTGCTTCTTTGCAATGTGTTCCCAGACTTTCGTGTGTCGTGGGAATGTGTTGGATCGTACTGCGAACACCTGTTTTGTAAATATGGTACGACGTTAAGTTGTTGTTATATTATTTGAATATGGGGTGTATGTGGCTTGTGCTTGTCATGTACATTCATGTGTTCCTACCCACAGTTTCATAGCGTCTCGCTTGGGCCCAGCTGTTCTCCGGCATCAACCCAGCGTGTGGAGGAATTGGTGCTTGTCCCTGCCTGCTTTGACACCAGAGAAAGTAATCCGAGCTGTAAATAGGGTGTGCACCCCCAGAAATGAAGGAGCTAAAACAAGACGGCCCCCCCCAAGGTCAAAAGCAACCACAGTTTCTGCTAAATCAAGCGGGATCCCAGTAATGAATCGCTGTGCAGCATCAGGTCTTTAGGAGGCATCATTCCGCATCCCAGGCCACGCAAGAACATGTGTGTTGTATTCTGTTGTTTCGGAGACGCGGAAGTTTGCAACGCCAAACACTGCGGTACTAGTTGGTGATATGGGTGATTCGAAGACTAGGGCTTGGTGGGCTTTTGCATTTGGCTATGAGTGGAATTGGCGGTTCAAATCGCAAGACCACCGATTGAGAGTAAGATGAGTAGATCACGACTGCTGTGCTGACCCACGCACACGCAACCCGATTCGATGTACCTTTAAATGCAGTTTGCACACCATGATTTCAACAGTTTTAAGCTGGACCTTTTTTTTTTTTTTTTTTTTTTTACGAGACACGACCAGTGACCACGGACATCATTTGCATTCTATTCAGCCGGAACTTGTCAATCCAAGCCTTCGGATAGTGTCGCTTCACACCAAATTGGCTCTACATTGGACACATCTCTATGGGTGAGCCTATTGGGGGAAAGCCCCAAATGAGCAGCGGTTTTTTTTTAAATGCAGGAGCCAAAAGGAGAGGGGAACTGGCATGGTAGCCGCGTAGCCTACTCCTGGGACCGCGTAGCCTCGCGTAGCCTCCGCGTAGCCACTAGCAAAGGGAGCTGTCGACAATCGTCCGCGTAGCCTCCGCCTAGATCCTTTGTCTTGAGCTCAAGGCTTAGGTTGAAAGCTTGCGTGTCTCAGAGAAAGAGGGTGAATTTGATTTGCCTTGGCCCAGCCAGAGCTGAGTTCGCTCATTCCGCGTAGCCTCAGCGTAGCCTGCGCGTAGCCTCCGCGTAGCCTCCAAGGCGTGTTCAAGGCCACTGGCCCACATGCCTCCTACTACTACTGTTACCATTACTACACTACTGCTACTACTACTACTACTGCTACTACTACTACTAGTACTACTACTGCTACTACTGCTACCACTACCACTACCACTACCACTACCACTACTACTGCTGCTACCACTACCACTACTACTACTACTGCTACTACTACCACTGCTCCTGCTACTAATACTTCTACTACTATTTCTACTAGTGCTAGTACTAGTACTAGTAGTAGTAGTAGTAGTAGAAGTAGTAGTAGTACTAGTACTAGTACTACTACTACTACTACTACTAGTACTACTAGTACTACTACTACTACTACTACTACTACTACTACTACTACTACTACTACTTCTGCTACTACGAACTTCCGGTTGCCAACGAGTATTCGCGTAGCCCCGGCGTAGCCCCCCGCGTAGCCACTTATCAACAAATATGTTCTGCGTAGCCTCCGCGTAGCCAAATTCCTAGGGGGAAAGACAGCCGCGTAGCCTCCGCGTAGGTATGTGCTTCCAGTGTATAGGCCCCACACCATTAAAAAAAACACGGCTCAAATGGTGGTGTTCTCTTGGTTTCCCTCAAACAGACAAAAGGATCCATCGCACAACAACATACCCCCTAGTCCACGTGTGGACATGCCAGCTGAGATTTCCACCCCGGCTGACGTGGTCAAGACCCGCTTCATGAACGCTGCTGGGTCTGACCAGGCGATGCTTTATCTAAGTCGGCGTGGAGGTTAGGGGGCAGATGGGAGGGGTATATGAGAGTAGTTCTTGAGCTTTCTCAGTAGGGTCTTGGAGTGCGGATCTTGCCTAACTCTTCGTTGCAGAGGTTTTCTTTACGAGGCGAGACTGGCATTTTCCTATTGAGCCCGCTCACTGGACTACCTCCCTTGCCTTGTTGCGAGGATTCACGCAGGCCAGCTAGCCACGAACTCTTGACCACTTCTAGTAGGCACACATAGGTTGATAGGTCACGTTCTTTTCTCACGATTTCTCGCATTGGCCTCATGTTTCTCACCTTGTGCTGGCCATGCATCTATTTTATCATCCTACTGCATCGATAGCTGCGCCATGTGTATGGAGCATGGCTTCGGGCAGATGCCAGCGACCTGCCATGGTTTCCTATTTTGTCTGTATCAAAACGAGGGGTTCAAATGCAAATCCTTAAAACACTAATCCGATTGGGGGCAGCCTCATAGCAAGCTTGCGTCCTATCGCGTCCCCTTCTGTACCAAAAAGCGTATGAGTCTTGACCCTGCTTGCTGCATATCTCCCGATGCAAAGGCTGCTTGCTGCGAATTTAGACGCTCTAGAGTAGGTGGTTGTTGGATGTATCCTTTCAGCCCTGTTTGCCATGTTGCTTTCATTTTCTAGTTAACATAGCTCACACAGCTTCAACCTGAGAGACATGTGGTGCAGCCACCAGCGCCTTGCTTCCTTTGCCCCCGGGCCATCAGAATCCAGTCCCTGAAGATGGCAAGATGGAGGCTTGGATTGGCGGAGCGGTAGTTTGGCTTTGGTGCATTTGCTTGGATGTTGGGACTTTAACTTTTTGCCAACTAATGGGTTTTCCATTAAACCACTAAAAGTCAAGCTTTTAGCAGGGGAGAGGAAAGCAACCGAGTTGGAAGCTGGGTTCCGCAAGGTTGGCTGTGTTAGGGTAACGTCTTGAATCCGCCAAACCGCTGACCGCTGACAAATTATTTGCCTGAACTGCCAGCAAGCGAGGACCAAGGAAATTGTTTTCACGGGCAGGGGTGACAGGCACTTGGGTGTGTCTTTTTTTAGGGGACCCCCCCCCAAACAAAAATGGTGGGTTTCCTGTTGGCCTTCCATTAAAGGCTACTAAGAAGGGGAACTCTTGCAAAAAGACACACCTATTTCAGGCAGGTGAATGATGCTATTGAGTTGCAGATCTGGTGACGGGATCCTCGCCACGTTTTATTTGCGTGTTTTTCGGGAAGATCTGGCAGGCCTACCGCGGGATCCTGCACACATGCTATCGCATCCTGCGCCCCTCAGCATGGAAAAGGGGCTCACGGGAGGGCTTGGTTGAGCCTCGGCTCGCCAAAAAGAAAATCTGAAAGGAGCCTCTACAGAAGGGACGCTAGTATTCACGCGAGGTGAACTCCATTTTCACGGGTTTTCACCTGTGGTTCTTTCCGGTTTGAGAGAGCTGCAAGAATCAGCTTCTTCAACTCGGCATGCCGAAATGCTCTGTCCGTGCTCTTGTTTAGCTGTCATGCGCTTGTTCGAGCCTCGACAAGATGGTTCTTGGTACTGATGGTTTTATGAAGCAACATGTATTTGGAATCTTTGTCCACCTTCCCTCAATATTCTCAGCGCTTGGCCCGACATGCTTCTAAGCCTCACAGTTATTGCAGCTGCTCACAGGGCATGTTGTCTGAGGCTCCAAAGGGCAGTCTAAACGTAAAAGGTGCCAACAAGCCGGAAAGAGGCTCGCATTGAGAATCGTCCGCTGTGAGACTGTAAACTCCTCAAACTGGCTGCCCTGTTTATGTGATCCTAGACGATATCAAATGAAGTTGCGCGCTTCTCTCCGCAAAGAGCCAATTGATCTAACAAAAACCGGCTGATTTAAGTCTGGCCTTCGTAGCCTCTCCGTTTTGCAAGCCAGAACCTAATTTGTAAGACCAAAGATCGTGGAAAGCGGCCTTGTCAGCTGGGAAAACACAGCTTGTTCGGTAGCACACACACACAGTTGCGACTTCGAGGACTTGTGTACTAAACTGGTACTGAACACTTACGACTTTCGAGGTAGAGCTGCCAAACTGTACCTTGTGTCTCATTGCATGTTGTGATATTCCGATTGCATGCTGCTATATTCCGATTGTTTAGGGATATTCTAGAGCTTGCACGATTGTTTGCTCGGGTGCCCAGCTGCCGTGACTTGCATTGTGCCCAGGGGATGAAGGGTTTCTGGCGCTCTACAAGGCCTGTCAGCTCCCTCGCTCTTGCTTTGTGTTTGTGCGTGTGTGTGTGTGTGTTTCGTGTTTTGTGTGTGTGTGTGTGTTTGTGTCTTTGCTTGTGTGGTTGTGTGTGCGAGTGTTTTCGAGGGCACCCTTTTCGGGGTGGCTTGAAGGGAAAGCAACAGGAAAAGGGAGGTCGCACTCTTCTGACGCATACCGTCACATCTTTGAAACATTTCTCGACCAAAGACACCTTTACAGCAACTCGTCAGCTCTCACGAGCGTGAAGGTGTCTCAGCATGAATTTCCCGTCAGAAAACACAAACAATTTCAGGGGACAACCTGAACAATTGCCTGGCGGTGCGTTTTGAGCTGGGCTCGAGCCTCAATATATTTATTCACGTTGGCTTCTTTTAGTTGTGCCGGATCCGTGTCTCAATGACTTCAAGCGATTGTTTTCTTCGCAGCGGCGTGTTGCCTGGGGCTGGCCTACTTTGTATTGATCGGTTCGATGTACTGTTCCCTTTTCTATGCGGTGTTCTTTGACCAAGCACTCCTGACTCCCGGGATAAGCTGCATGAAGGAGCCCTCAAAACAATGAGTGGCTCTTGGCTGTGTCTAAGACGGCTGCCTCTTAACCAAAGAGCGCGTGCTTTGCGCAATGAATGTTTGGCAGTTGGTGCCCCGCAGAAAAAGAGCCCAAGCACAACATCGAGTGCTTCAGCTAGAACTGAAAGGGTTTTGTGTGTGTGTGTGTGTGTCTGTGGTGTTCCCGATTTCTCCTGAACGCGACACGCGTCTGCCATGCTTGACACAGTGCCCTCTCGAATCGTGCCACGCGCAGGGTTTTGCGCTCATCGTTTGCCGGAAGCTGATTTGGCCCCGCGCTTGGCCGCAATGGAACTTATGCTTTGCTTTGATCCGCCAATTTGCATGGCCGAATTGCACTGTGTGTGCCAACACAGTAACAAGCTTACCTCAAGCAGCCTTGACGCTTCATATCTGTCCAGTCCAGCTTTTGGATCAGTGTGAAACAAGAGCCCCGCAGATAAGATCGCCGAAGCAGTGAAAGGTTTCTGTGCCGAATATAGGGCTTGCCTGTGGTGCAATGCATGTTTATTGGCCAAAACCCGAGAATGATTCTCCTTGCGAATCATGAAAAGCTCCCCTCATGACAAACAGTCCATGAGGATGCGTGAGGATTGTGACTCAGAGATTCCTCTCAGGTTGTCAAAGGACACCGACCTGGAGAATTCCCGTAGGATACTCAAATCCCCCAGGCACCTGTGAATAGGCAGGCCGAAATGTTGGCTCTCAAAAATGTTGTTTGCTAGTAAGTCGGTAGGTGTTTGTTTTTCTTTCTTAAACAAAACAAATAAAATAATAAATACATATACACATAATATATATATATATATATCAAGTGTCCCCTAGTAGACTCGAAGTGCAACCGATATGGGCTTGCAATGTAACTTTGGCGACGTCAACGTTCAATCTACTGGGCTCGCATCAAAGCTGCGAATGGCATAAACCAAGGCCGATGCTACCAATGGAATCCTTAGGAATTACAATAGGCCTGTCCCATTGGAATCGAGCACATTGGGACGTTTGGGTGGGAACATGGAACACGTCTCCCGCTTTTCAAACAATGCCCACCTGCATATAAGCCTTTTCAAGAAGCCTCGGAAAAGCTCTTGGCGCATCTTGGCGCCTTGTATCGCATGGCAAAACGGATTGCCAAGTTGCCCTTTTGTGCCGGAATGTAAACTTGACCTTGCACAGATGATCCAAGCCAGATAGGTGAGACTGCAGTGTGTTGAGCGCCATCGTGTCGCGCTTTCTAAGATTGTGTTGCCAGAACTGGAATGTACAGTTGCTGGGTTTGTCGTTTGGGGCGATGCACTTGGTCGTTGGAAGGCAAGTACACGATGGATGGGTATTACAGATCTTATGAACCAGTACTGTCAGAACTCTGAAGTGATCATTTGTTTAACGCCACTTGAATGGGGCATTTTTGATATTGTGGCCCCCCTTTAGACGCCTTGAGAGGATTGGGGACAAGTACATCCCGAGCCTTTAACATGGGTGGTATCCCAAAATTGGA
>CAUJNA010003450.1:1420000-1455000 GCA_963377175.1 Effrenium voratum | reverse complement strand
CAGTGGTTCAAAACAAGTTTTGAGCAGGTCGGATACCACCTGCGCTTATTTGTGTTGGACTTGGTGCTCACTTTGGAGGGGGACAGCAACGACTGGACTGTTTGCGGGCGGCGCGAAAGTTCACTCCAGGCTGGTTGTCTCGTTGCTTCCTGGGCCTCATGTTTGGAGACAGAGACCCATCAACCCAAAAACTGGACGGACAAAGCGTGATTTGCGCCCATCATGGGTGCTCACTATTGTAGGTGTCTCTTTGAACACATGTTACATACGTCTCAGGGGTATCATTGACAGTTGTAGCATTGCTAAGTCACAAGTTGCTTGTGGCATGGAGAAGGTTTGGCCTGTGTCTTCCTTGAGTATGTTGAGATTGTTTGCTCATGTCCTTCTGAAGATGAGGCAGAGCAAGTTGTGATTGGCATATGTGAGAAAGTTGTTTCAGAATGAGGAACTTTGCGCGCTGTGTGCCTAGCTTGGATAGGTGCAGAAGCTTGTGTGTTTGTGTGAAACGACACTCCCATCCCAGTGGCTACGTTCAAGCCTTGCAATGTAGGTAGGGGTTTGCACACAAGGGCCGCGCTACCATCACGACAACGGCCGGTGGCAAGATGATCCCAACTTAGTTGGATGTTCATGGCTGCACACTGAAAGTGAAATTCACATCTTTTGGGCATCAGCACTTGGCATCACAATGGACGAGCCTTTGCTCGTTATGCCTGTGACTCCTCAACACGTGGGAGTCTAGAGTTAATGACCTGCACTTTCCGCAACGCGCCGAAAAGAGTGCGGATCCTGCGAGTCGCATGATAAGTCACACGTTGCTTTCCTGGTTTCTCAGGGTGAACGTGTGGTTTGTGGCCAGTCTTGTGACCCGAGCAATGCACTTGACTTCAATCAGCAAGCAGGAAGCTTACTTTGACTTTCCGGGAACCTCAGCGTATATAAGTACCTTAGCGTATTTCCACAGCCAACTCGACAGGCATGCGCAGGCGCATTACTTCCAGGGTTCGACATGACAAAGTTGCTATTCTTTCTGAAACAGACATGAACATGTATAGGTTTCGTTTGCTTTCTCCTTGGCTCCTTGCACTTAGGCGCTTTGGCGCACATAGCCGGCTAGGGCTGCCCGGAATTTTATGGATGCCAGTTTGGCCGGCATGCAATAGTGTCCGTCTGACTGACCTGCTTGCACATCTTGCAGTTATGGTCATTGCAAGTGCCTCAACAGGTGTGCTGCTGATTGGCACATCGGGTAAGTTGGATGGCAAGTGTTTGCGCAACAGGCCAGCAAGCATCAAGACAAATGAGCCACAATCAACCCCCGGGTAGATGAAGGTTAGCAACCATAAATGGATGCAGCCGCCTTGTGAATTCTTCACATGGTTTTGGGTAGACAATTTTAGTACCAGGTTCTGATTATGACTCAAATGGCGCTCTGACCAGACGGTGCGCAGACTTCCACTGTGAAAGTTTGCTCAAGCGCTAGTTCGTACGACCCCGCGAGGGCCTTCATTTTACGGAGCATCGGAACAGAAGGTTCAAGGCTTGACCTCATTATCACAATGTTACTGTACATACTTACATACGTTATTTGCAATATATATATATATATATGTTACATGTCTCATATACAATATATATTATCCAATGTATAAATTTATATAAATAGATGGATATATTAGATGTCCCACCTTGAAGCTCAAGTAGATTCGCTTGCGTTGGAAGCACCTTTGTCACCCAGCACTTTGCCAGCACGGCGCCGCTTTGTTTGAACGCGTCACCTCTCTAGCTATGGCGGCCAGAGCGGTTCGGGGCCCAAAGGTGGCGTGTTGGGGAGGGCCCTCATTGACTCATGGACTTTTCGGCGGCAGATGGTCAAAAGGCGCCATGGTTTTATGCATTCATATAGCCAACTGTCAATATGCCTTGTTTCGATGCCCTGCACATGATGTGTTTGTAGGCAATTTGCAGGTATGGGAATGGCATCATGGCTCCAGCGCTGTGCATTGACGCATTCTTTTGAGTGCGCAGGGATGCAGCAATCCATCCTTCACACTCAGAATGCACGCCAATCAGAGCGCAATAGATATTGGATCTCTATCCAGGAACCCAAATGAGGAAGAACCCATTCACTGTCAGGCCACTTTATCTTTGACATCTCTTTCTATTCCCTGAAACTCATCCAAAATAAGATGATAAATATAATGTAAGAAGAGACATAGCAAATAATAAAAGACTAGAAAGACAAATAACCATAAGATTGCTATAACATGCCAATAATAAAGTTGTAGATTATAAAATCTATGAACTTCCAAGATTCTAAAGTTTACAATAAATAATAAAACTCAAGAATCTAGAATCCAGACGGTTTCATTTATAATATTTCCCAAGAACCAGAATGAAAGGGAAATATTGGGAAAGGAAAGATGGTGCCAAAGAGACTCACCTATAGACACAGCATATGATTGAGGAATTTTCCGGTAGAAACCTCTTGATTAGGAAAAAGAATCCTCAATCTAATGATTGGTCTTTATTTGCTACAATATTGAATCATAATAGAATTATTATTGGCTGTTCTTCATCAATTATTTTACAGATTGGTAGGGCAGGGATTGATAGCCCAGGACAGGATTAACTTGAATTTGCAAGGCAAGCCATGTCATTACATTTTGCACGGCATCTCGGCGCCAGATATGAAGTGCTCCCAAGAAGTGACACATGCCTTGAATGTGATTCATGCCATCAACTCGGCAATGAACATAGTCGACACGCCAAGGGCACCTTGAAGATGCGCGCCACAGACTGCCCCAGTTGGATTTACATGATGTGGTTTATCAAGGAGATACTGAGAGTTGCTGCGTGAGGTAATTAGGACATGTCTTCTAGCCATGTGCCAGCTCCGGCTTTCTCGGAAGCTGTGTTCAAGTTTGTGCCTTTAGATAGAGACGCTATGTGAGCCATAGTGATTGTTGCGGAGAGGAGGTTTTTTGCTTTTACAGCATTCCGAAGGATGCAGCAAGTTGCCTTTGGCAACACAACGAGACATTACAGGAAACAATTGATGCTGGAGGTTCTGAGCGGCCCATGATCCATGTATTGAATCCGACTGCTCGCAGAGCACATTACAGAGTTGCCAAGGGCAACTCAACGTCATTGGGGTACTCGAAAGCCGCGACAGGGATTTGCAGGGCGGCGTTGGCTTTGAAGCGGACGTCTTAGATGCCTGTCAAGTATCCAGCGGCGCAAATGCTTCAGTATTGCGTTTTTCTTTGCGCGGCAATCGGCGATCTAGATGCTTTGCCTTCACTGTCAAGATGGCTTGCATGCGGGCAGATGATGGGTTTGCTGGTTTCCACGAATCTTCCAGTGATTTTTGGGGAGGTTCCTTGCTGACAGACAGCCAGGAACTGACTGATAGCAAGATGCTGGCTTGCAAAAGAAGTCCTTTTCCTGGTTCAATGCTTCCCGGTCGCCACCCCGCTTTCCATCCGGCCCGTTCCAGAACATAGGCGGCACGAGCTTCAACCGCATGGCGGCTTCGGCTGCCGCGTGTGCCCTGCTCAGCTGGCATGGGCCTTTGGGAAGTGTGAAATGGCAACACTGGGAAGGATCTAACGGTCTCACTTTGCACTTTGTAATTTTTGGGAAGACCAAAGAAATGTGGCAAAGAGGTTTTTTTTGCACGTTTTGTGGCCTTTTTTCACTCAGGAAGTGAGTGGTCCCCCCACATGGCTTCGCTTTTCCCCTGAAGCATCACCCAAAAATTTTAAAAAGGGGCTCCATTTTGAGTACGTCCAGTTGGACTTCTCTCAAGAGCTGAGACTATTTGAGCCCATTGAGCCAACAGTGGGCGACCTTGTTCGGTGTTTTTTGGGGGGTAATTAGTTCGACTTCACCGTTTGGGAACGTGTCTTGAGGCTAGGGCACATGGTGATCCACCTTAGCTGATCTGCGGGATTGGGCTCTTCTTGTTGCCCAAACGACTTCTTAAGCGAACTCCACGGGCTGTACTCTCAAAAAATCTTTGTCATTGCTTTTTGGTTTGATTCACTACAAGGTGTCTTGTCCCCAAAAAAAGCACACCTTCCAGCAAGCCGCAACCACTGCCATTTTGGTTGCCGTACCAAGGGGGAGTTCGGGCGTGGTTTATGGCGCAGTTGGGACCCGGGGCGCCCGAGGCTCAGCTTCGGCGCTTCGCCCGGCTCCCGGCTCCCGAGCCGGTCAATGGCCAGATCGGGACATGTGGTATCCGCGGGTCTCTTTGAGGGTACCCGTTGAGGGTACCCTGGTTTGTGGCTTTGAAGGAAAACCAGCCAGAAAACCACATGGGGGATTTTTCCCTGAAAAGGACACGCACTCGCATGTCTCAGAATAGGGGGACACCAACTAAAATGTTTGGCTTCCTTGGTTCCTTTCAAACCCGACCGAAAAGAGTATCCCCATGACGCCTTGAGGAATACCCTGGTGGCCGGATCCCAGGTTGTTGTTCGGCATACGGACATGCGTTGCCGGCTGTCGATGTCCAGCATGGGATGCTCAAAGCTGTTCGCTGCTCAAAGCCTTCCCAGTTTCTCCGCAGACTCTTGGCCCGGGCTTATCCAGCTGGGATGCTCTCCATAGCGCAGGCCTCATGGGTCCCACAAGTTTAGTGGAGGGAACCTCAGGAACTAATTGAACCGTTAGCAATGCTCAGAAACTCAGGCATGTACATTTGTGAGCCACTGGAACCGCAGATTTTGACCCCTCACGTCCTTAGGCGGGAGCTGAAACTCACGGAGGTGACGATATCCACAAGGCGGGGTCGGGCGAAGCCGAAAGGTGGTGGTTGAACCGAGCCGGCTTGACAGGCACAGTCCTATAGGCTGGTGACTACTGAGCTTCCAATGTCGGCGCAAGTACCACGAAATGGGCGAGGTTTACAGTACCTGGCTGGCTAGTCAGGACTCCAGAGCATGACTCTATTTTCCCCGGTTGCCTTACAGCGACACAGTCGTGAAATGAACACGTATATGTGGTGTTCCGTTGGTGTCCTTTCAAACCATCCTTGAACTGGGTACCCTTACACAAACTGATACCCATGTGCTTTTCTAGCGGCAACGGAATAAGTGACAAAAACACGAAAACACGTTTGCAGGCGGGACTGATGGCATTGAGTGAGAGAGAGCCGCGCCGCTCTTTGCGCAGGTGGATCGGCTAGTGTGTGACTTCTCGGCCCGGGCACCAGAGATCAGAGGGATCAAAGTAGGAGATGGAACAAGTGAAACGTCTTCCCCAGTCAGTCAGGCAGGCAGTCAGTCAGTCAGTCTGTCTCTTTGTCAGGCAGTGAGTCAGTCTGTCTGTCTCTTTGTCAGTCTGTCTGTCTGTCTCTCTGTCTCTTTGTCAGTCTGTCTGTCTGTCTCTCAGTCTGTTGTCAGTCAGTCAGTCAGTCAGTCAGTCAGTAATTCGGAAGTCACCAACATGACAGCCTTGGGGCCAACCAGGTGGCCGGGGGAGCAGCCAGTGCCGCACTGGTGCCTGTTGACAAGGTACCAGGCTGAAAGTTCATCGAACACGTTACTCAACATCACTATAGGGGAGGGGGGTTGTTGTTCAGGAGGGGGGTGGTTAATGATGGGGGAGGGCGGGATTTATCCCGCGTATCGGCACCACAAAGATTTGCTTCTTGAAGCATACCTGTCCAAACAGAGAGAATCAAGAAAATGTGTTGTTCTTTGAATTCCTGCTAACCCCCCACCCCCTGTCACACACCCCAACAAAAGACAAAGCTCAAGCACAACACTTCAAAGAGTCTGTGTTCTGTGTAGCCTTAGCGACATGCGAACCTATTGGAAGGCCGTTTCAAAGGTTTCGTGCTTGTTGTTTGAGGGTTCCCAGGACCCGTCTTAACGTACTTGCCAACCACGCCGTTGTGCAGTGCTGAGCGGTTCTTAAAGTCAATTTTGAGTATGTCTTTGCTTATTTGCATGCAAATGTAAAAATGATGGCCCCTGTTCGGATATGTTTGCCTGTGACTGATGACCACGTAGCCCCAGACAGCGCCAACACAAGTGGCTCGAATTGGAGTTTCCCGCTTGTTGCACAACTGGCGGCACAACTTAACAGGGATCACGGCAATTATTTGTATATCTGGGGCACAGTCTTCTTAGCCTTTCCTTCCAAAAGGCAAGTTTGAATAAGGTGTACGTTCCATGCCTACTTAGTAAATCTTGGCATAAGCATAGGACAACTTAGAAGCAGCTAAATATGCAAGCCCGTACTGTATAGCCAAAAATTGTTGCGGCCTGTGTCAAACAGCCTGATCCAACCACATGGCAGTATTGGGAGTTGAGAGTCAGGACGCATTTGAGCAGTCCGCCCATGCAAGAAGGGCACGGCGGTTTGGCTTCATAGGGGTATGGGTGAAAATTCAACCTCCAGGGGACTGCAGGTGTTAGTCCTTTATATATATATATATGATTATTTAAGTTATATATGTATGTGTTGTGTTTGTGTGAGTAGCGCCTGTCTTTCGTTGTATTTCAAGCACCAAAGAGACGCTGGCTGCACGCTGCATGGCGACGCCTTGAGGTCACAACCAATGCCTTGGGGCCGGTCCCTTCAGCGCTGGAAGCAGTGAGGCGCGGCTAAGGCGTCCATTTCCCCCCGATAAAATTGGCGGTTTTTCGTTTGGTTTCCCGTTGAAAACAACCAAAACGGGGGATCCCTTCCAAAAAGAGAGTCCCAACAAGGAGAAAGCATTTCGGCCTAGGCTTCCTCAGAGCACAAGCAAATGGCATGTGAACGTAGCCTTTTGTTTCGGGTTGAAACGATTTGTGTGTGTGTGTGTGTGTTTGTTTTTTTAGGGTGTGTTGGGATGTGTTTTTGTTGTTTTTTATGGGAAGTCACCGTCCATAGAGTCTGAGAGTGGCAGCAATCCGCCAGCGCATCACTCGCCATCACCGCAGGCCAGCGGCAAACGGAAACCATGGAGCGGCAGGACACACCGGATATTTGCCATCTTCACCCCCGTCATGCTCGTAGCACGACAGTGCAAAGTGGAAAGCTTTCTCATCACACGTGCCCTCGAAACAACATGTTTATAACTATCATGATGCAAAGCGAGATATTGCAAAACACCAAACACCAAACAGCACTTGCAGCTGGGGGAGTGTATGGCGTGAGGCAGCCTGTTAACTTGTGTGCCCATGTTGCTTCCTTGTTTCCATTGCCGTTGCTCCCGGATCGTGAGAAACAACCAAATGATAGTTAGGAAGCGTGGATTCCATCATACAAGTGAACCAGCCACACAATGTGTGGCAGGACATACACAACAGGCAAAGTGTTGCTTCCTGCTCACCATAGTTCGGCCTTGAACGCGGCCTGTTCCCGTTCCTCGAATGGGTAATTGCCAGCATGGTGGTTGTATAACCCCTCATCAGCACCAGCCACCCAATGACTTCTCTTTTCCGCCTGTTCCATTTGTTGCGTTTGCTTAAGGGGCAAAACACATGCCGTGCTACGAGCATGAAGGGGGTGAAGATGGCAGATATCCGGTGTGTCCTGCCGCTCCATGGTTTCCGTTTGCCGCATGTCAGGCGCCTGCTGGACACCCCTGAGAGCACGGACCAGACTGGCCTTTGGAACGGCTTCAACAAGAGGTGCCAGACTTGGCCGATTCGATTCCCAGTTTCTGGGGGGAAGGTGCTTGGGCGTGCATAATCTTACGGATTTGTTTTCGCTATCGGAAGTTGAGACAGATGGTTGACCATACAGAGACGAGTGTTGTGAGAAACGACGAACAAGGACGCAAATGATAAGGCGCCGCCCGATTCTACACTTATGTCCCTGCCCACCTTCGAGATACTAGACTTGCATTGAACCGTTGCGATTGTTGAGCTTGAACGCAGGAAGCGGCACGTAAAAAGGTGAGCTCAAGCAACGCTGGCCTTAACCTGCTATCAACATTGCGGTCAACATGTTGATATGTTGCGCAAGCATTTGTCAAATGTGCAACGGGTAGAGATGGACACATGAAGCGCGCAAGTGGTCTCGTTTGCAAGCAGTTTGCCCTTTGCTGCCCATCGACTGCTGACTATCAATTCACCCTACAAGAAGCGCCACTGTAAGTGCATTCGAGGGAGATGCCTTTCACAACGCAGTATGATTCATACGAGTCCTGAGCATTGTCACAGATGTCATCTGTGTCTCCCCTGCGATAGTATTTTGCACTCTTCACGCTCTTTCAGCATGCTTGCGATGCTTTGCCGGAGGCTGTCCGACCACTTCAACGACGATGGCGGAGGCAGGCTGGACTGTTCCTTCTGCCTTCAGTGGCTGGATCAGCCTGCCCATGTTGTTTCCAGAGAGTGAAATTAGCGGCCGAGCTCAATGTTAACCCTGGAAGATGGCAAATGCGCCAACTTTTTCATCGGTCCAAAGCTGGTGGAAAGGAGAGCTCAAGGGAAGAGCTTGGCATCCTGCCTGATACGAAAAATAACAGTGCCTAGAGGGGTCGTGCTGCATTGCATGCATTGCATGACTGCTGAACGGGGACATCCTGAGCCAACTTCTCAGGATCGGGGGCTGCTTTGGCTTTTCGACCGATCGCGTCTGCAGTGCTTTTGGCTAAATAGTGTTTGTTTTTGTGGCACTGACGCCTCTCTTCGATCGCCTGAAGCTCAAAAGGAAGCGTTGCGTATGCGAGCATGTGATTGGAATTTTCAATGGATCAATGGTAGGTCAATGGGAAGCGTCCGGGCGGGAAGCAATGTGGATGCTGAAGAGGCATTCTTCCGTTGTGAGGCTTGCCTAAGCCAGGCCACCGTTTACCAAACGGGGGACCCTTCTGGTAGGCGTCCCTTTTGCATGCGGCAAAAAACTGCATGTTTACAGCGGCCAGCTTGCAGAAACACGCAATGTTGCCATGCTGTTTGGCGGCCCAACCCCAATTCCATTCACACCTGTTGCGCCAATACACTGCATTTAGGCCAAGGATGTTTGCCTTGGGTGGCACGAAAGTTTGGGTTAAAAAGACAGCTGCGAGAAATTGGTTTGGTACAGATGATATGCCCTTGCAAGCTCCTCAAAGAAGCGGAGTGCCCCGGATGAAGGGACTCCACCGAACTGGAGCCAAGCCAGTTTCTTCGGCGGGGACTGTTCGAAGTATAGATATTTTAATGAAATAATGGCGCGTGCTTGAAAGGTCACACTCTGAAGACACCCAAGCTTCAGAGAAGACGCATGAACGCCCTCTCACCCACACAGTGACATGTAATATATAATCGGAGTCTCTCTGAAAATTACGACGGTCAGGTCCTTCGTATTGTTTTGCTTTTGCTGCGCTGTCCGGTGCACAGATTGCATCGGCATGCCCTTTCAGGGACTTGGCTTAATACAAATGTTGCTGACCTTGTGTCGGTGCCTTTTTGGGCAGAGTGGGAACCGCAATTAGGAATTGTTTGTCCGCATTTATCTTGAGGATTCCTTGGCCGGTTGTGGCAGGAGGCTTTTCTTTCAGTGAACATTGGCCGTGGTTGTTGAGTAGGGTTTCTTTGCGGTTTCCTGGAGCACGATTTCTTGTGGCCCTTTCGCCACAGGAGCAACTCGGGCTGTTCTTGCTAGTTTGCGTGTTTCCTCTATTTTATGGAAAAGTAGGCAAGCAAAAGCACTGCGCCCCCATGTCTTTCCCAAATGAAACGACTGGTACATTGTCCTTTGCTCATAGGGGAGGTTTTCTTGGGCTTTATCACCACAACGAGGTCTACTTGGAGACCCCATATTATCGAATGTCTGAAAGGGGTAGGTGCAAAGGGGGTGGTTGAGAGCCCTAGGGTTCCTTGAATTTGCATAGGTTTCTTTGGGGCTCCTTCGGAAGCCTTAGGGACCCGCCCCCCCGCAGGCATCTCCAGTTTTGTGGCTTCCTCTCCCGCCGTGGAGCTCGGAGCCATAGACTCGAGCAACCAGTGGCAGCCAGCAGAACCACCAATGCCTTTTTTTGGAGACACGTTTAAAGGAACACAAAAAGGAATGCCAGCGTTTTCTGTTCTTCTTTTTGTTTGGGGGTTGTCTCCCTAAATTTGGCACATACCCCATGTGTGCGAATATGTTTGTCAGCCTGTGTTGAGGTCTTCGGAACGCAGGACTGCACTCAAGCCTTTTACCCAGGTAAGCATCAAATTTAGACCCAAGCCTCAAGGCGAGCCGAACCTTGCCGGCTCTGGAGGCACTACCCCACCCGTGCAGATGACGAGTTGGAGCAGCTAGTGGCGTCATTTCTTGGCCGGAAGCAGGCGGTGGGGCGAGAGGGTGAGAAGAGCGACCCGATTTTTTAGATTACTTATCTATAGTTTAGGACATAAAGGGCAGTCTGTGAAAGGGTAGAATCCAAGGTGTGGATGCATCAAACAGTACCCACGAACCAAGTGGACACCGATCATTTGGAAGGACTGATGTCTGACATATAGGCAGGTCATGAAGGCAGGGCCTTTCAATCAGCCAGCGGAAGTTCATTGGTCACTCAAGCGTGAAATTGTGGCGATGGATTTCAGTGGAATCAGCCGAATAGGCGCCTTCTGGCTGGTTCAAATTCAAAAGGAGTTGTTGCCCGTACCGGTGTCAACTCTCTTGGGTCTGTGGGCATGGTATCACAACCGAACTTGTTTCCCAGTGAAGTGGGTCATTTTGATCACAGATGTGGGAGGCTCTGACTTGCAAACGTCGGAGATCCAGTGGCCTTTAGGTTAGAAAGCCACCTTTCAGGAGTGAAGGACAACTATGTTCCATGGTGCTTGACATTGAGGGCTGTGCTTCACCAGCGGTCGCAGAGCTTGCATGCCTTTTTGATATAAACCTGGTGCAAGGAATGAGACTATCCATTGCCTCAGTCCTTCGAATTGGCTGGCTAGCGGCTGGGCGGCTGGCTGGTTGGCATGTTTGCTGGATGGCAAAGTGGAATTATGCTGACGGAAGCTGGTTGTGTTGCTTGAGGCTTCATTTAGGGCAGGGCTTTGGACTGCCCATGCTAGCTCTCAGATGGCTGATTACAAAGTAAGATCCTCTTCTGGATGGTACTGTGACTGGTTGGTGCTTTGGAGCTCGCTTGTCACAACCATGCGGACACCTGCTTTAAACCGCCCCAACAACAACTCTCACAACCCACAAGCAACAAAAGCAATCACAAAAGGGCACTGGTACACTCGCTGCAAGCCTGACACTCAGGCAGCTCACCCTGAACTTGTCCCGGTTCCCAACCGATCCAGTTTCAGCAGGCTCTGAGCAGCCAGGGAGATGCAGGTCTCATTTGAGTTCAACAAGCCACGTTTGGCGGTGCCCTGATAAACCTTGCGCAAGCAAAGGGGTCACCAAATCGGAACTCCTTTTGCAAAAATCGACGCAGGCGGATACATTCGATTTGTAGCTCGCCAAAGAACTGGGTCCTAGCATCTCCAGTTCTGGGGAAAGTTAGGGAGCGCAGCACATGTCGAGACGATTTGCAGGCGTCGGGGACATGTTAGTGCCTTCCGTAGGTAGTGCGCACTGCTTTTGTGGCAGGAACAGCTGATCTTTGGCAACGGCGCCAGTGAGCTCATTGACCTCCTGGCGGGGAAGCTAAGAAATCATGCAGGCTGTTATCACGAGAAAGGGCAGCAGAGGACACGTTGATCCGATCAATGGCCAGTTGTCGCATGAGTCATTGAATATGTTGATCGTTTTCTTTCCTCAGTTGCGTCCCGTGGTTTCGCTGAAGTGAAGGCTCGCCCTCCAAGGGCCAGTTTCAATCGTGCAATCCACTCTATTCCCCGTGAGTACGCAATGCGCCGCGTTGGAATGTGAATCTTCATGTATTTTCCCAAGAACAGGAGGTAACCAGCCGTTTTCCCTTGGCCTTTTTTGAAGGCGGGTCTTTGGTTGCCTCCTGAAATGGGATCACGATGGATTCAAGCGGAACGCAATGAAATTTAGCCTCGCCCGAACGAGGCGAGAGCTGCACCGCAGGGCAGCTTTTGTGTGAGCCTCAAGGTGGGTGACCTTTTGGCTTGAGTAAAAGGGAGACGGACCCCAAAATTTACCAACCGACGTGAGAATGGTACCCTGAAAAGCACACACACATACACAGTTCTTGGTTTTGGCTGGTGCCCGATCCAGTTAGTTTCATATACATCAGAACTTGCCTGGCGTAGGCTGGGTGTTTGGGGAAACATGTGCCGGAGTTTGAAGATGCAGGCTGAAGAGAGAACGAGGCCACAGAGACTAAAGGACTAAATACTCATAGCTAGCATAGTAAAGAGTAGTTCTTAGTAAACACTTTGAATACTGAACTGAAGCCCAATGACCAAAGTCTTAGTAGTTGGATTAAATGCTAAAGCACAGTGTGGTGGTTGGCTTTTGCCCACTCAAGATTGCCTTTGGACTACTTGGCTTACTTAGGTATGAGTGCAACATGCAAAATGCAAATGCTCGAAGCGAGACGAAGCAGAAGGCTATTCAGCATACGTGTGTGCGTGTGTGAGAGTGTACATCTGAAAAGTTGTGTTTTTTTTTTGGTTTTTTATATATATATATATATATATATTCCGCGAAATCGCATGGCGCGTTAGCAAGAAGGTCCGTTGCACTCGGCAAAGCGCCACCCTTGCGGAATGGGCCAAGACCGAAGCTACTCTTTTTTTCAGCTTCCCTCTTCATTGGAGGTTTGGATTGGTGGTTTGGTGGTTAAGGGGAGGTTTCCTATTTACCCGCTACAAAAGACATGCGTTCAAAATCCTCACACCAATCCAAGCGGTACCTGGTTTTGGCTGGTGTTTTCGGGGAAAGCAAAAAGCTCAACGGGTTCCTCTTGGCTCGACAAGCAACGAGCCATCGAGGCCTGAACCCCTTTACTGAAGTGCAGTACAGGGAGTGGCTGCCTCGGTTCGGATTCGCCAGATTCGGATTCGACACATTCGTCTTCGCCAGGTCCTTGATAGGTAACGGGGGTCCTTGCGAAGGTAACGGGAATCAGTGTTACGTAAGCAAGTACTATAGCACACTGCGCAGAAGAAAGTGCATATCCGCTGCTCGCAAGTCGAAACTATTCAGTACGAGTGCAGTACGCAAAGCGCACCTCCACAGCTCCAATTGAAAAGTTGCAACTATCCGACGCCAACCAGGAGGCAGCAAGAAAAAGTCGCTGTCCCGGGCTAGGGTTGGGTATGCAATGATAGATGCAACGACTATATAACAAGGTAGGCACTAGCAGCCACTAGCACAGAACGAAGTTTCTTTCTTCCGGCCCCTCCCTGCTGCGTGTTTTTTTTTGTTCCCACACAAAAGCAAGTTCTTTGCAAGTTGACTCTTTACAGGAGTTTCCAACGAAAGCATGCTGTGCAAAAGTCTGCTCTGCAGTCACCCATGGAAAGCACGCAGAGTCTGGGTATGCAGCGGGGGGCATGCAACTAGCCAGGCCGTTTCGTCAGGCTTTGTATGTAGCTAAGGTTAAGGTATGTAACGAGGCATATGTAGCAAGACAGCAGGTTTTGTTCCACAAGACAAAGTAATGGGGTATGTGACGAATGTGGCGGCTTTGTTACATACCCCTCAAAATACTTCATTGCCATAGCTCATGTGGGGCTTCTTCATAAGTGGCACATGCAGCACATATACTCCTTGACTCCTAGGTATGAGCGAGCCTGCCTCAATGCTGGGCGACAACGTGGGGCGCTCAGCATGGAATTTCTACATCAGATCCGCCTAGCTTGCGGAATATGGGGCTGACGCAAACCACGCGTTGGAGTTCCTGTGGAAACAAAGCCACACACCGTGAATGCTGGAAACCAAAGCAGAGATGTGGTGTGTGTGAGAGGAATCAAGATGTGCAAAGAAACATGACGAAGTTGACTCAATGGCGGCAGGTTGGCTTTTGAAATTCGCTTACCTCTCGCCTTGAACCCAAGCATCAACGGCACGCTCAGCTGCAGAGCTGGCAGGGTAAGGCTATGCGATGTTGGATGCGTTGCGACACAGCTCAGTGCCAACGAAGTTTCGGCTGAGATGCGGAGCGGAAAAAAGCAACAAAACACTTAACCTCCATACGGTGGTATTTGATCGCTTCTCAACATCGGACATGGACTCCTAAAGTGTTTCTTGAGACTTGCCTTCAATCGCCATGCAAAAGGGCAGATGTTGCAGTTTTTGAACACCGCTTGAAGAGAGGTTGCCTGATTCATTTCCTGCAATATTGTTTTCGTTTTTGTGCAAACCCTCATTTTCTTCAAGATGGCGCTAAAGCCTCGACTCAACAACCCCGAGTTGTCACTTGAGCAACGTTCTAAGACCCTTGCCTTTGAGAGCTGTATGTATTACGTTGTATCTGTGAGGAACAAGCATGAAGCCCATGTCTCAATCCGCCCTCAGCGCCGCGTAAGCGATTGCCTCATCAAAACCTCTCGCGAAAGAAGCCTCATGCCTCGCAGCCCGCAAAAGGCTTCCCGAAATGGGCTGATATTTCTCTTGGGCGCACTTGGGTTTAGAACGCTGCTCACTTTCCAAGCTACGAAACATAATTTCACAGGGAATGCGCTAAACAGGGATCCCTGGTATTTTGCACAGTTTAAGGAGAGCGAATGTTTGCCACCATTTTGAGATGTTTCTAGATATGCCTTTGGGCGCAGCACCAATTTCTGCGAGGTGTCAGCGCACCGCAGGAGCGTCTTTGGTTTCGGGCAGCACACGTTCAGATCTCCGGTGCATTGCCTTGCTTGCGTTTTGGGAGGGGTCAGTAAAATCAAACACATCAACCAGAAAGGAGTGCCCTTTGTTTTTTAGCTGGAAATCTGGGGTTGTACGGTGAGAAATGACGGATCTGCGGATCTCAGTCGCCGCAGTTGCTTGCAAAGCCGTTTTGGCCCGGCAGGACGCATCGGTAATTTGTGGCGGCCTAAGAAATGCAAACAGAATTCCAGACTGCTGGTTGATCCGGGTGGTTCTCTTTGAAGAGGACCCCTCCTCAATTTTGTGGTCCTCCTTTTTGCCCTTAAGCACCAAGCAAAAAAAGAGGCGCCCTCAAAAAGAAACTCCCATATATCCCGTGGTAACTTTTTCGGCAGCGGACTTTGCCAACAGTCTGGGCCCATCCTGCGCTGCTGGCTTTCTGGCGCTCCGGATAGGCCACCAGCCCTTATGCTGTCGCTGGCGTTTGCGATCGTTTGCGCATGTGGCGCCTGAGTTTCCGTGGGCGCAAGCAAAGTTGAGTCTGCGCCTATTTCTGCCCGCTCCTCTCTAGCCATCTCTCTCTCTCTCTTTTTCTCGTGGCTGTGCGTGTGGCCTGCACTAAAGGCTGGGTGTTTCTATTGTGTCTGGACAACATACCATTGAATCTATGAGCAGAGGGTGCGTTTCTCGGATGTGATCACGTTTGCTGTCAGGTGTGCTTCGATTGTACGGAAGAGGGCAGTGGGCCAGCAGCCATTCTCTTCTCAGAAAAGAACGTGCCGTGGTGAACGCGGTTTGGAACTCAAGGGAGGCAGGAACCAGGATCCATCAGGCAGGCTTGCCATGAAGGGGACCATGGTGCCTCCTGCATTTTAACTATGGCTGAACATGTGATTCGGCTGTGGGTCAAAATAGGGTAACCCAAAAATGGAACCCTGGTAAATGGAACAAGGACTAAAACCTGCGGTCCCCTAGTCGTTTAATTGTCACCCACCCCCATTTGTGTTTCGCATGTTATCGGATGTGAAAACAAGGATAACGGCTGTTTTTTTTTCCAAACATTTGATCAGATGGCTTGCCAGTGAGGCTTGGTGAACCCCAACAACCCCACCGGGGACTTCATGGAAAGGGCTGAGATGGAGGCGGGGGATGACATGAGATCCACTTTGCAGCGCCTTCAGGTAGTTTGGCAAGCCAGAGTCCCAAGTGCATACTGGGTGTATTCGCACCCGCGACCTTTTGCAGGGCGTGGTTGGTTTCCATTGTTGTGGCAGGACATCTTTGGTTGCCCGGAGTTGTGTTGGACGTAGATGTGGGAAGTTACAATGGTCCCTTGTCAGGGAAAGAGAGCGGCCTTGTTGCAATGTTGTTGCTTCTTACCTGCTCAGCATCCAATCTTGTTTTATTTTGTTGCCATTGATCATTTTCATCCAGCACCCAAACTGAGCCAGTCAAACTTGGCAGACAAATATTGGCCCACAAGGCGTCTGAGGCTCGACTGCCACTGGTCACAGTCAAAGACAGATAGAGAGAGAGAGAGAGAGAGAGAGAGAGAGAGAGGGAGGGAGGGAGGGAGGGAGGGAGGGAGGGAGGGAGGGAGGGAGGGAGGGAGAGGGAGAGAGAGAGGGAGAGGGAGAGAGAGAGAGAGAGAGAGGGAGAGAGAGAGAGAGCAGAACGAGAACTGCTCAACTTGTTTTCGCGTGCGAGCGAATTGTCGAGGTGGCTTGAGGGTTGGGTCTAGTCAGGCAGGTGTCCAAAGGCTCAGCAACTCGAGGTCCATGCAGGTGTCTTTTTGTGACGGTGCCCCCTTGGGGTTACCCCTCATCCAAGAAGAAGCTGCGAATTCCAGTCCCACCCGGGTTCTTCGGCAGGAATGGATCTCCAGCAATGCCGCCCCTGGAAGCTGGGTCATTGTGGATGAGTCGATGATCTTTTGGGCTGGTCCAGACTTTCAGGACCTGAGCAAACGGTCAATATGTGTCGTCACTCCATGGGCTTTTGGTATGTCAAGCAAACAAACAATAAAAGCGACCATTCGAACCTCCATGTTTGCTGTCAGCCGCACACCGGACCCAGAGGGCCCGGGCGCAGATGCATGCCCGTGGGCAGAAGCAACGCCTTACCCATTAGGCAACTGGGTCAGGTGCTTACATTGTCAAAGTATTGTAAACTATGCCCGCTGCCCGCCTGAGGATGAATCATGATCCTTCATGGTCATGAGCATGGTCATGAGGATGATCATCATCATTATCATCATAGTTATCAGCTTTATCATCCTTGCCCTATCGATGGATTATGCATGATGCACAATGGATAAAGATGGATAACAACGGAACATATGCTGGAACATAGATGATGGATGATGGATGCCAGCGAGACTCCTGGTCAAATGGTGTTGTTGAAAGGCAAGATGGATGACAGTCACAAAAACTTCAGCAAACCAGGGGGATCCCTGATAATTACAATTGCACCTCGTGGGTATCCCGAATGTTAGTCGGGCTGACCGCTGTCTCATTGCCACATTCACGCCAAGATAAAGAGCTGTGCTGAACCCTACCAGCCACACACCCAAGACATCAACAAGTTTTGAAGTTTTTCCTGAACATCAGACAAACAAAGAGATCCCTATGCGCGAGTCAGGCTTTTGGCTTCCTTCGGTGGGAGTTGTTGCATCGCTGGGTTAAACCTCGAGGAGCGCGGAGTGAGCGCCCAGTTCATCGAGTCAATGGTGAAGAAGCACATCAACATCTTCCTGGCGCGGTGTTGGCTTGAAGGTCCTCGAGCCCCAAGACATGATGCCGGTCAACTGGAATTGTTTTTTTTCCAGGTTGGAACGCACGAGAGTTGTTTGCCGATTCATACTTGCAAGTCACTCTTATCATTGGCTGCGTGACTGATTGAATATGAGCTTTGGTTGGATTGAATATGAGCTTTGGTTGGATGAGGAATTACCAGTACTCGCTGCAATTGAGTCCAAACTTTATGGAAGGATGGTCAAAGCCACGGTGACCGCGCTGCAGGTGCAGTCGTGGACAAAGATCTTCGCGTGCACTGGGCATTTGCCTCGGCGTGTTTTCAAGATCTGAAATGAGGCTCCCGCTTTTGACAATTCCACTTATTGGCATGCAGTGTTGTTCAGAGGACGTCTCAGCAGAGACCGTGGCCGCCGTAGAAAGTGAGATGCTGACATGATCACGAGCATGCCAACAAATTCCAAAGTGGGCACTGTTCCATTGTGTATTTGTGTGTTGGCAAGCCTCAGGTTTTCGGCGCGCGGTGTTTGCTGCGTTTGTTTGGAGGGTGCTTATCCCTCAGCGCGGCTGGCCCAACTCTGCCAAGTCTACCAAAACATGACTACTCCACACAAAAGTGGAACATGGTCTGAAGTTGAACTGCCTTAAAAATTTGCCGCAAGCCATGCACATCGAAGGGAAGTGACATGATGCAGACCAGCCAATGCGCGAGGATAGGACATTCATTCTTGCTGCCAACCGCTTAACCTCAAGGCAAAGACTTGCGAAACAGGGGGGAACCTACAAGAAACCCTCCAAAAAAACAACAACATTTCAACCGAAATGTAGCACCTCCACTTCTAGCGGAACACACGTGATATTTCAGAGCACCCACTTTGTTGACCCCTGTCAACGTGAGAATGGGGCAGACCCC
Source organism: Effrenium voratum (assembly GCA_963377175.1). Lineage (NCBI taxonomy): Eukaryota > Dinophyceae > Suessiales > Symbiodiniaceae > Effrenium > Effrenium voratum. The sequence goes on along the minus strand of CAUJNA010003450.1, from coordinate 1,436,670 downwards.
ATTCACTAGTTCCATCCCGGATTTGTGAACACTCGTTGATGAGCATTCATCGTCTTTAAGTGTTGGTAAGAGTAGTGATAGTGCGAGCGATAGTGCAGCAGAGGTAACGCACGTGCAGCAATATAATTGGAAGGGTTGTTGCGTCGACTTTGATTCCAGCTGCTGTTTGGCGGCATGCCGCTCATTGGATGCATGTTGGAGATGAGTTGTCTTCTGACCCTTGCCCCAGCGTGTAAATGTTCAAGGATCTAGAGCAGTACCTCCCACAGTTTACTTCAGGTGAAGCGCGGTTTTGAAGATTCTAGCACGACAGCTCAACGTTGTGGCTGGCACTTGTCGCCTTTTCGGCTGCGAGCCAAGGCTACGAATAGGCTCGACTCTCGGCTGGGGCTGGGGCCGCCTAGCGGAAATGTTTCCAGGGAAGTTGTCCATCAAAGCAACAGCACGGGATCCTCTTACCTTTTGGATCTTTCTGGATTTTGGGCTCCCTGAACTCATGTCTTTTTTTTGGTCAGTTGCTTCGCACATGGCCGCCTTTTGCTGCACGTGATGCCAGAGCGACAGGCGCTGCTCTTATCGAACGCCCAAAGCCCCAAAAGGTCCGTTTCAGTCGATACTTCTACCTGCTGGCTTTGTGGGTTTGTAGTAAGGCATATAAGGCCATATGAGCCAAGTATCATGGTAAACCCCAAAGTCGCTTGGTTTTGAGCATTCGCGTGAGAACACGCGCTGGACATGTAAGTGCTGCCTATTCGTACCCAGATGGTCCAAGAATCAATGCGGCAGACACACCTCACTCTGGACTGGCGAGGTCTCAGTTTGGGTCATGCCTTGTTAGTAGCAGGCTTATTGCACTTCCCGGTTTAGACATCCATCGAAATGTCAAACTTCTGGAGCCTGCTTTGGGCAGTCCTGGTGCGAACAGCGAGTTCCAAATGATGGCAGTAGCTCTCACTGCACTTGTGCGCCTTGCAAGAAGTAATTTGAGTCCGCCATTCAGAGCGTGCTACATGCATGATGGCTGTCGAGGTTCACAGTCTTCCCTTCTATTTTGCCGACCGAGAAAATGCTTCTACCCATACGAGTAGAGGCTCACGTCCCACTTGTTGTCAGGAAACAATATCTTCGTATTTTGTGCGTTGCTTCCTAAGTCCTTGAGCGTTCAGCTTGAGTATGTTTGAGTATATAAGTTCTGCAGTGAGTGATGGATTGTGCTGACGGCGAGGGGGCGACAATTATATGGGTTTCGACTGGCAATCGTCTGAGCTGGCTGGAATTCGGCCATTAAAATAATTGAGAGGGTCTTTCTAAACAACTTCTTTGTCTGAATGACTCCTTTACCTGTAATGCCGACAGCAAGCGCCATGACCCTTTAGCATTGGGCGGAACCCAACCAATTGCAACACTGGCGAATTAGATGAACCTCTTTCAGTGCATTGCACTGAGTTCTCCCGGTCGGAAGGTTGCGAGAAAACCTGGTCCCTGCAACAAAACGGACGGCTATGGCAGGCACAGTGCTGTGCCCTACCGCGGAGAAGCGGGATATGCTACTGTCCATGCAGGCGGGCCATGAAGTCGGGTGTCAACTAAACAAGACCCCCCCCCCGGACCCCTTTGGAAAAGGAGTTTCTCCGGAGTTGAAAGGGGAGTGAACAGTAAGCCTCCTATAATCGGAATGACTTGAGCCCTTTGGCATGTTCGAACGACACCTTGGCACGACTGCCCTTTGAACTCCCCTTGAGATATGTTCTCCTCGGCACAGCTTTGTGCGTCCAAAGGAATGGACTTTGGGGAATGCTTCACCAGAACCCACCCTTGCTAGGGTGGGGGCCCAAGCTTCTCTTTACCTATTTTCTTTGGAGCAAGAGCCATTTTTCAAAAAGGCGAGCAATACGGACGCGAGAGGCCATGTTACAAGCACATTTTCCAATTCCCTCTTCTCCGCTTTTCAGCGAGAGGTTTACTGATCCAGCCAGACTCGTGAGCTGAGTTTGTTTGCGCAGCAAGGATCAGCATATAGATGCAATGTGATTTCAGACCGCAGCACACAACATCCTGGGTCTATGGAGTCCTACCTTCCCTGCAGAGGACCAGTGGTTGTGGCCAGGTACCGTGGTCAGTGACCGCCCTTGCGCGCGGCTACTTGAAGGCAGCAATGCAGGAGCACGTCTTCGGAGGTTCAACTCGCTTCCCGAGTTCCTGCGCTTTATACTTGCAGGGAAGACCATTTGAGTGGCAAACAACAAGTTTGGATTTGTTTCTCGAACCGACTGAGGAAGCCAACAGCATTTATGAAAAGACGTGTTTTCGCAAACCAGCCGGCGCCATTTCAATTCCTTTCCAGTTCAGGGTGGGCCAAGTGACCTGGGGCTTTACATGTAGGATTGACGAGTCCGAGAGGGTCATGATGCACTTGAAGGGTGGTGGATAAACATGTTCGACTGCGCAGCTAGCTGGTTTGCTCGAAAAGGCCAAATCCCAAGCTCACAAGGGTCGGCGCTGTCCCCTTGCAAGCCCAGCCATCATGAGAAAGTGATGCATGGCGAATGGCAACACATCTTACGCTGCAGGGCCAATTTGCTGAGGTGCAAATTAAGTTGCATTTGGCCTGAATCCAGGGGTGCACTTTAGGTGTATTCAATTCTGCTTGCTTTCCAAGATCGCTTTGGTGGTGAATCTGAAGATTCCGCCTGGCACGAAGCTTCTGTGGTGGCTGCGTTTGCACAACTGAGTTCTTTCCAATATGCGTTTCAGGTATGTCATGGTTGTCCCCAAATTTCAGCTGTTGGCTGGTGGTTTCGTTATTAGTTGTTGCTGGTCGCCTGCTTCGTGAATCTGCGATGCTTGGGGGCTGGGAGGCCAGTCTTTGTCCCCGTGGCATAAGATGTTTACTAGCAAGCGGCCCAGACAGGAAAAGTACCTATTTGCATAAACCTTGGCGACTTTCTGCGACCATCTTCTATGACCTGGCCATTCCCTGCCCTTTGGCAGCACCCTTTTTCTCGGGCGAATCGGAGTCCCACACTCCGCGGAATTCGCCCAGCTGCTTCCCGCTGAGAAAGGCGGGCAAGAAGACCCAGCTTCCTTTGCCAAGGCCGCTGAACCCAATCGATCACGTGGCAGGTCAGCCTGTTTCAGGAACCTTTGGCATGAACAAACGAAGGGCTTGCCAAGGTCCGTTTAGGCCTTCTGAAGCCAAACAAAATCCTTGAGAAGGACTGCATGCTGCTTGCTTAGCCTTTTGTGGCCTGGGTCGTCAATGGCATTGGGTTTGAATATGCGGAAACCAGTTCTCCGAAGCAGCGTGGAGCGTCAGAATTGACTAACGTTGCCTTATTGATAGTGTTTCTTTCAATGGATAAGGGGCGATAATATATATATATATATATATATCATTACGTTTATATGGGTTTGTCCGCAAAATAGGGGACCCCAACAAAATTGTTGTGGTCTCCCTTCAATACCCCAAAAGCCTACCCTCGAAAACAGACAAACATATATATATATATACACTAAACTATTGTGTATACATACATATATATATATATATGTAATTATATATATAGATATATATTTCTAGGTGCCGGTATGTGCGCATGTGTTGGCAGGACCGCGCCTACTTGGAGCGCACCTGGGAGGCCACCGCCGCCTGGCCCTTTCCTCAGGCGATGGTTTACGGCCGCCGCCGCCTTCCGCGCGAAAAGCGTTGCATAGCGTTGCCCTCAAACAGGGAACCACACCCAAATGGCTGTGGGTCAAAACCAATGAGATCCCATTTTGGGGTAGGTGCACCACCCATTTTAGAAACTATTTTCGTGGGGATTGATGTTCACTGGAGGTACGGGATTTGGACCCATGGACAAATGGAGACCAAGAGGAGACCAACCATATTCCTGCTGGTGCGATATGCAGGGCCGGAATGAGTTGGGTGCCTGGTGGTTTCCGGTCAAAAAAGGGGATTTCCAGATTCCCTACCTGTCGCACCAGCAAGTTGCTGGGTTAACCATTTTAGTACCAGGTGTTTACTATGCCCCATAGGGATGTCCCAAAGAGAAGCTCATGGGTTTACTGGGGAATTATCAGGAAAACTAAAGGGAATGGATTGCTCTTTATCTTTCCCCGACCTATTGAGCACCCAGTATAGTAGGTGGCAACTGGCTGGGCGTTGCAACCCCTGGCCAAAGTGCTCTTGTACTTTTGCAGCCACTGAGGGGCGTACATGCATCTCCCGAATCTTCTGTCTGCCCTCTCAGGACTGCGCAAGCAATTTCCCCAGCTGATTGCGTGACAAAGCCCGACTCCAGAGCGGGCGCGTCAAAGACATGGTCCCAATGTGATGGCTTGTTCCTTTGGCATGGTTGACATGCTTGGCCTCCCAAAAGGGGTCCAGGCTTTGGTGGGAGCTAGCGAGTCGGAGGCTACCTGCCATCGTAGGAACGACTTGGTGTTGCAGAGCCTGTTGTAAGGCTCCAGAACTCTGCCACCATGTGCGATCCATGGCCCTTTGCAAATCCGGCATCGACAGAACTAAGGTTCACGATTGATAAAGAAGCAGGGACATGTGCGGGCGCGTGTTTGTTGCTGTAGCATGAACATTCCAACGTCTGTACTTCCAGACTTAGAACTTGGAGCTGGCCGTCAAATCGACGGGCCTGGCATTTGAAGGATGGTGTCCCATGGTGCAACAGGGGTGTGCCCTTTTTGAGGGAGCCAGTTTTGGGAAAGGAATCCAAACACAAACCGAAGCCCATGTTGGGGCGTGAGACAAACCCAAACCCAGCCTGGCAAAGCTTCCGAGGCGCTCCCACATGCTGACGCGCCTGAAGCGGCTGTTGGGAGACCCAGGCTTGAGATCAGGTGACTTCATAGTTTGGAGCCCGTTGGTTTGGAGATTGAACCCCTGGTTCTTGAATGGAAGCGCGAGAGAGATGTGGAGGACTTGTGTTTTTGTGGTGAGACGCAACTCGTACACCAGAGCGTGACTGGGGCTGCTTCAGAAGAGGCGGAGTCGGCTGAGTGGCGGGCCACGACTGTGCCACTTGAGCTCCTTATTTTGGGGTGGTGCCTCCCCAGAACAAGTATTCGACCAGCCCTAGCTGGCTTGCGACATCAGCAGCTTGTTCCTGGGTAGAGATGACTGATGTTGCCCTGTTCTCGACGCAGCTTGTGCGCGTTGTTTACAAACTAATTAAGTTCAACTGTGCTATACGTGGGGACTGGATATTGTGGGAAGCCCTGGAATCTGAGAGATCACGAGTTGGTTTGAGTGGACACCTTCTATGTTTGATCAACAAGAGATGTTGCGGACTCAGCATTTGGGCCTTGCTATCGGATATCGTCGGTTGTTTTTGCTGTATTTTTCCCAACCAAGAGCCAGCAGTATTGCAATGAACCTTTGGGCGATGAATGCAACGCCGCCCCCGATGAGAATGAGTTCCTTGGAGCCATCCATCGAAAAAGCATGTTTCTCAAAACACGAGCCCCTGAATTCCCACGCGGGCATGTTGACCTGGAGTCCTCTTCTTGGCTGCGTCCCACAGGTTTGACTCCCAGCACAAGACTGTCTCAGCGGCTGCAATGAGAGTCTTTAAATTTACTTTTCCAAGAGGAAGGCAGCGCAAGCCCGGGAGTTATCAGTGATGCTGTGGAACATGGAATTTCCACAGATGTTATATTCGCTGACAATACGATGACTCTGGAGTTCCTTTGTGCAGTCATACTGGTGCTGCGCTCCATCACATTGGAACTGGACGCGGGGCGTTTGAGTATGGTATTTGCCTTTAGGGAAGCGAGCTCACCTCGGTACTTGGGGTGTCATTTCATGTTTTGGAATACTCCATTTGCAGCTGAGCTATTGGGCGCGGCTCCCGAACAGCATGCAAGGCTCCCGTTTTCCAGACACGAATCACCAATTTTGGAGCAAGCAGCCACCAGGCAGTGACCTCGGTCCAGCAAGTGGAAGCGTATTTGTTGGACAACTTTTGCCAAAGGACTCAATCGGGGGGACTTCGCCCATCTTTGCTATGAACGGTCGACTGTCCTGCCCCAATGTCATCACCTCCCCGCCCTGTGGGTGTTAAAGGCACAAAGTAGAGACTTCGGGTGATCAGTTCCACATGGCGCAGATTGCGAGTCGAAGTACTTGATACAACGCCCCTCGGCACAAAGCATGGGAGCACACCAACCAGGTAAATCCAGGAAATGGGTCTGAACTTCAGTCCAGACATCATTCAGGAGATTCATGTGCCAGAACTCGGTGAAGTACCCACCACTTGGGAGATGATCCCAACTCTTAAACTTCATAGTTCACCAAGTGGGTGTCTCACTTGGTGTCTTGTGATTTATTTTTTGGGGGAGAGCCCAGTGTCCGAAATTCCCGCTGAGGCATCCCACCTGGGAGTTCCACGGCAAGCCCTGGCTCTCCTGGGCGCGGGCCTTCCTGCGAGAATCCAGGGGCCCGGCCTAAAACATCGATGGGCCCAAAAGGAAGGCCTCACCACACTTCTGGGAGCTTTCCTCTTTTTTTTTGGGGGGGGGGGGGCTTGAACAATTCCCTGAGGCTATTGGAGTATTGAACCTCCAAAGTCTGTTTCAGGATTCCCGAGAACCTGGTGCCCACACCTTACGGACCCGCACGATGTGTGGCTTCCTCTTGTGCTCTTCTTGTGCCTGGTGAACACATTTTGGGTTTGGGGCGTTGTGGCCTCCCTGTCTATGATCGCTACCGCCTAGGTGGGGTGGGGTGGGGTGGGGTGGGGTGGGGTGGGGGGTGGGGTGGGGTGGGGGGGGGGTGGGGTGGGGTGGGGTGGGGTGGGGTGGGGTGGGGTGGGGTGGGGTGGGGCATGGGGTGGGGTGGGGCATGGGGTGGGGCATGGGGTGGGGTGGGGCATGGGGTGGGGTGGGGTGGGGTGGGGCATGGCGTGGGGTGGGGTGGGGTGGGGCATGGGGTGGGGCATGGGGTGGGGCATGGGGTGGGGTATGGGGTATGGGGTGGGTGGGTGGGTGGGTGGGTGGGGGTGTTATTACTGGTATCCCTTTCTCCTTCGCTTGAAGGGAAACCTGAACGACGCACAAAGGCCAAACTAGCATTCATAACGGCCCAAACAGTTTGTTCTGGAATGTGTTATGCCTAGGTTGCGTGTTTCATATCGAGCCCCTGCTTCATGTGTTTAGCCATGTGCCTAGTGATGGTACAGACGACACCCAAGCTTTGTCCAGCGACTCCAAAAGCGGCGAAGGCTGTGCCCTCTGCGAGAACTTACACCTCAGCTACCCCTCAGATTGGTTGGATCGGAGGTAAATGGGACACCACCCAACCTCCACACCTCCCAACCAGCGGGCTCCGTTTGCATGGAGCCCTTGATTTAAGTGGTTGGAACCGTCGGGAACCAAACCAACCAACTGGCTCCCTTGGGCAAGCGGACGTGAGATGATTCCAAGTCTCGCACTCACAGGCAAGTGAAAATGACACCTTACTTCTCCACGCAGAGTGTTTGTTTTTTGCTAACTGAAGGACTAATCAAAGGAGTCAAGCACTCCAAAGAGTTGTAGCTAAAATGCCACACATTGGTTACAGTTACGATGTCTTAAAGATGCAATGTATATGTCGTTGTCCGCCGCCTGAACCAATTGTACGTGGTGACCGTGATGATGATTTCTGACATTGATGATGTTTCTGGCGTCACATGCCGAGATGACCCCTCACACATTTGTGCACAAGGCTGAAAAGGACCTGTATCCACTTTGATGTTCATCATATTATGTTGTATATGTTGATGATGTGTCCAGTATTTCGGGCACCTAGTGGCTCAGAATTTCCTTGCGCCCAGATTTGGATCGACACCGGCAGCCCTGCAGTTGCCAAAGAAGCAGGGGGCTTGGAGCAACCTTTCCTCCGTACGGATCACTCCCACCTGCTTCGATACACCAGGCCGTTCTACTTGTGAGTTATCGCCATTGGAGCAAAGCAGCAGGTGTTAGGAGATTGGGATAGAGTTATTGGGTTCATTGTTTTCGCCCATCGATAGACATTACACTCTCTAGGTGCTTCAAGTCATTGAAGCGTGCCTGCAACAACAGGTGGCTGTCATTGAGGCTTTTCAGAGCGGTTCCGCAAGGGACCGGCAAGTGGATGTTGCTTGGCGGTGCTGTTTGAAGTGGGTGAAACTAGATCAAAGTATCAACTGGTGCAAAAAAAGTCAGAGAGTGTTTGTTCACCAACCTCGTTTCGTGTGGGGTTGACACATGTGACCAGACGGCCTCTATGCCGTGGCAAACTCTCGGGGCACCTGTGAGTCGGAAGGTTGGATCCCAGGTGTGCACTCTGCGAGTTGAGAAGCCTCACCTTGTTTCTTTCAGATGAAAAACAAACCGAGTGCATTGCCGTGCTAGATCTGCACTTGTTGGGGACAGGTCTGCAGCCTTGCATCGTGGTCCTTGACCGCCATGATCCTTAACGGAGTTGCAGCCATCGAATTGCTGACCATGGCTCAGTGGACTCAGGGGTCGAACATGTCGAACCTCTCAAGGGCATCTAGCCCCAAATCCGCGTCCCTCAGCCCCGAAATCCGCATGTCTCGCCATGTCTCAACATGTCAAACGATTGGTTTGCCCAGCCCCCGACCCACTTCAAGCTGAGCCACGGGCACATAGTTTCATAGGAGTCCTCTTGACAAGAATGCGTCAGCACTTGCACCAGAAACACTGAAGCCATAGGTGTCCTCCTTAGGTTAGTATGGTTGAAAATAGTCGGGTTCCACTGGTTGATTTTGCTTTTATAAGCCATTCATTCACCTGGGCCATCTATTTCCCCAGGACACCTATGACTGAAGCACTGAAGTGGACAGTCTTCCTAAGCACATCTTCCTAAAAGGATTTCAGTGCTTCCAAGTTTGTTGGGAGGGTAGTTGTTCGCGTTTAGAAGTACACTGATGCTTCGCCTGTGAGTCTTTGAGCAAGTTCCTTGGAGTGTCAGGTCTATGAGACAGCCCTGGGTTGTGGCTGCCCTGTTCGCCATGCTGCGTCAGGCAGGTCGTGTGAGAGTCACCTCTCGCGAAGTTGCGGTTCAATAGTGCTCAAAGACAGAGCTGGAGCTGATTCCAGGCAAATCGATCAGGAGCTAAACATCTACACAACATGGCGTCGTGCTCTAGAATCAGCTTTGTGTGTAGGCAAAGGCCCTTGTATAATTACTTGGTTTGAACGCAAGTTTCCCGTTGGACATGTTGATGGGGGATGCTAATCAGGGTAACGAGCGACTTGTCAGAGATATTCTGACCCGGGTCCCTTTGTTTCCCTTTTTGCCTTTTTTAAACATCACCTTTCTGGCCCATGAAAGGTGAGTGTCCCTCGGTGGGGTTATGTTGTTACGGGAAAAGCCTCGGGAGCCCTGTTTTAACCGACACATTTTGACAGATTCGTAGCACGCCTTGAGGATACGACAAGCCCAGCATCGTGCGGCTGGCAGTGCGGCGGCCCTATGACTTCTCGGTGCTGTACCAGGCGGTGGTCCTCGGAATTTGCGGAGCACCTGAGATGGGTATGTGGCCAAATGGGGGGGTGGGGGGTGGGGGGATTTGGACCCAAGAAATGGTTGTTGCTTTTTGTTTTTGGTTTAAGCCAAGCCGTTTCAATATGGTTTGCAATAGTCAAAACAACAATGCAGATGTTGCGGCCCATGCTCATTGAGGATTTGCTGAGCCTGTAGTACAACGCTTGATTGACGGTTCTTTGTTCAGATTTGTGTCCTGATCAGATAATCCATTTCTAAGCCATGCTTATTCTGGACCTGGACACAAGAGCGTTCAATTCCAAAACATAGGCTGGGCCCCGTCAGTACTGATGTCCTGAAGCACTTGGCACGGAACAGGCTTCGTCGAACCATTTTGAACTCTGTGTAGCTTACAGCTACTGGCAGCCAGGACTAGCAATCGTGGCATGTCCAAGGTTTTGCGTGCCTTGCTACACGTGGCTCAGTTCAAATACGGGTTTCTCTTTGGGCTGCTACGTATCTGGGGCCCATTGTAAGTTACATGTTGGGAAGAAGAACTCCGTGTATGAAGCTAGGGAGACCCCAAAATGGTTTCAAAGCCGATGCACATGTATGGCCACTCTATGCGGGGGGACAAAAGCAAACTAAGAGGCCATGGATTTACTCTCGACTTGCTGAACCAAAAGAGCAAATGCCGGCGAGCGAAAATATTGGTTTCCCGAGCCTTTTATCCCGTCCTACTTTCAGGCATCTTTCGGGACTTCACTACCGGCGTGCGTGTAAGAGCCGCTGGCCGAATGGTAGCTTCAATCTTGACTGCGCACATCAATGTGAGCCGCGCGTGTCATTGCGTGAATTGACCATATGATGCTTGCACATGCGTTTTTGTTTTGCGATTTGTGTTGACCAATATGACATCGTCAGAATTGGGGCAGCAGGACGTGTCAGGCAGGTCACAAGTTCGTATGGCCCTCCCATGGCTCCGGAAGGCCCTACTGCGCCGAGAGAGCCATCGCGACATAGCCACTCAGATTGATTCAGATATGGTGTGCAAATGGGAGTCTATGGTTCATTTGGAAGGGACATGGCAAAACGATACCAATTGTTCCTTGTTTGTTTGGGGAGCAACGATCAGTGTTCACCATCATCTTCTATAAACGGGTGTAACATGGGGCGCCCATACATTACAAATAGGAAATTAGATCAGCCGGCAAATTTGGAAGTTGTGAGGAAGAGGTTTGTAGGGTTCCCACAAAACAAAGCACTCACCAGCAAGCCGCAAGCCAGAAGTGTTTGCCGCATCGGTTGACAGTTCTTTCCAGTGCCCAAAAGTCCAAGGGCCTGTGCTCCTCATTGCACCCCTAGAGTGGCAAGGAAAGAATCGGGCGAGGTCTGATTGACGGAGAATCAATTGGATATGCGAACTTAATCTACATGTGTGCTTAAGTTGACTCTGGAGAGTCACATGTGTCGGTAGCGTCTTCAAGGAACAACAAATGGCAAAGTGCAGCTGCAGTATGTTACAGTACATACAACTAGTACAGACATGTATACATACAATGTTTACATATATATATATATTTATTTACTTATACAGCGTGCTTTGTAGTACCTCCTGCTGAGAGGCGAATCAAACACGATATGGGTGTCTGAAGCTATCCACAAAGTAATTTTAAAGATGGCTAGCAATCTGTTTTCATGCGAAGGAAACGAACTGACAATGTGATGAGATGATCCTGATTACCGTTTCATGGAGTGCCCACATCCCTTTGTAGAGAGGGTCATACAACTGTATTTCCCTGCCAATGGTTTCAGCTTGTGAGGGGTTTCGCTAGGGTTTCTGGAATATGTCTCGCGATGTTCAGAGACCTCAGCACTTTCGCTGATTTGTGTTCATATCCCAATTGCATTGGACGTCGGTTTCGGGTTTCTCGTTCTCAGAGCAAATGGCAGACTTTGTGGCGCCTGGGCTCGGATTTCGTGGCTTTCCATCCCAGTCGCAGGCTGGTACTACCTTCGGCACCTTCGCAGATGTCAACCCTGCGGTGCGCCCAACAGTGGCCCCCTTCTTTTAAAATTGTACCTGAAGCAGGTTGAGACCAAACAAGGGTTTCCATCTTGTCCAACTCTGAATGTCATGTCATAATATGTTTGTGTTGAAATCTTTTGAGATTCAAACTTGGGGACCTTTGCATAGCAACTCGGAAGAAAAGACAAGCGCTAGCATCTGTCCATATCCATGCCTACCTCTATCTGGACACACCATTGCAGTATGTTTTTGTTCTTTCTTTTTTCTCCAAGGTAAATGAGGGGGGCTCAATGTGTGCAATTCAGTTGATGGCTTTGGCTCGATTCAAGCTCGGGCTTCCCATGGTTCCAGGTGTGTGTTGCCGAAGTCTTTGCTTTGAGACATGCCGAAGTCAGATACAGTTCCGCCTATAAACAAACAGAGCGCTGAGCAAAGAATGTGGAATTTGCACGTTGACTTGCCTCACGTGTTCCACCTGATGTTTGACAGATGGCAATACGGTCGAAAGGTTTTAGCAAGGATGTTGTCACATTGTGTTGGCGCGAAAGCTTTCGCGATGGTTCGGAACATCATGTTGGCATGCACTATATACATTTACCAGTTGTTCGGGGCGGCTTCGCTACGGCTCTCAATCAGATAATTTCCTTAAGGAAGTATTCCAAACTGCGAAGCAGTACTGTAGGAGTGGGTAAGCTGTTTAAAGGCTGTACTCTTCCCCTATTTAATAAAGGTCTCCCTAATAATGAATAATTGTTTCCAAAGTCCCAATTCCGGTAAGAATACTTTTAGAATAGCCAATTCCAAAGCAGGTGTTTTCCTGCCCGTACTCAACTCCAGGTTCATTGGGGGGACCCGGGGGCACGTTTTTCCTTTACTACGGCTCTCCAAAATTTGCGACTTTCGCGCCGGAGCTCCGGGAGCCCTCCAGAGGGGGGCCCCTAATAATAAAAGCTGTGTTGCTGGCAGTTGTTTTTTGTTTTTTTCTCGGGGGCGGGGGGGTGGGGGGGTGGGGGGTGTTTTTTTGTTGACTAGGGGGTGGGGGGGGGGGTGGGGTGGGGGGTGGGGGGCGTGTTATCATTAGGGGAATGGATTATTTCAGCAAAGGATTGGTACGTCCGCAACGGCTCGCACGAAAAATGTAGGTGAAGATTTGCCAACATCCTCCAGTGGACTATCAGAAGAGGTTCAAGCTCAAAGGACACGCAGCTGGTTCTGGAGGCTTAGGACAAACATGTGTGCACTTCTGCTTAATGCTTAGCACGCCTAGCTTCCGCCTGAACAGAAGCGAGGTCCCGAACACCTCCGCTTGTGTTCGATCCGCCCGCAGCCCCGATTCAGAAGAATCGACAACTTGTGCCTCAAGTTTAGCACCGCTTCTTCAAGCCCGCTCCAACCTGCCACGTGTTGCGTGGCGTCGCATCTGAAATCAGAAGGCTGGCCCAATAGAACAGGCTAGAGACTTGCTTAGGCCAGGCAATACGCGCGCTTGGCCCGCGTTGCTGTAGGCGGAATTTGCATAGCGGCGCAGCTTTTAGCTCACCGGTCTTGTGTTTTTGGCTGTGCAGGAAAGTGCGTAGCTGTCAAGCGCCGCCATTTCCCGCCTGGCAACAAACTGATTATACACGCGTTGGATCAATAGCAAGCCTCTGAAATCCTTCTCGAAGTCCAGCCGTAATCAGAGAAGACCAGTTCGAGGGGGCTCAGTGTTTTGTTTGTCATATGAAGTACCGTCAAAATGACTTCTGTTGAGTTGAGTATTCGGTGGTTCATTGATATTGTGAAAATGCACAAAACCATGGCAAACGACTAGGGGCTCTCAAAAAAACAAACGATACCCCGGGAAAAGGATGGAAACGCTGGAAAACCATAGGGGAGTTTCAAACTAAGTAGCGAAACGGCTGCAAGCAAGTAATTTCGACCGTGCCTCATATTCATCTTAGGAATCAGGTGCTAGTTTCTCATCACTGAAAACACCGGTCAGAGCCTTCAGACAGAGCAAGATTTCAACATCCCCATGCGCTTGCAGGGTCATTTGGGGTCCAAATAGGATCATATTGTCGCAGTTTTCTGGAAGTCTATCTGAGTGTTGGTATCAAACTCCATCATCCACTGCCTTGCACAGCCCATCGGCACTTAGTGCGAAAGTGGTCGCACATCCCACTCCGTCGGGAAAGATTTGCCTGGCAGGTGGTTGAGGGTGTGCGACTGGTACACATTGATGACTTGCATCCTCATGAGGAGGCCGGGACTGCCTTACGCGTTGTCTTGGGCTGGTGTTGTCAAATCGCCAATATTGGGCTTTACATGGAATTGTAAGCTTGCTCCTTTTTTCTGTGTGCATGTTCTTCAATCAATACCATCTTCATCTAGCTGCTTGGGCCGTGTACCAGCCATGTCGATAGTCATGAGTCATGAGCATGATGGTTCCAAAGGCGAATTATCCGTTCAGCTGCCCAGAAGGACCTTGATCCCTGGCCCCCCAATTTTGCTTTCTGTTGTAATTCACACGGAACCCCCTTTGCACCGGACACAATCAGCTGATCCGCCTGTTTTCTCAGTGCCATCTCAGCGAGGTGCTCACGGATCGGGCGCACAAGCTGCAGCAGTACGTGCGCGACCTACCCGCTTGGCAGCCCAGCCGGAGAGTGCCACGGGCGAAACAAGGGGAGATGATAGGGACGTGCCGAGGAATCTAGACCCATAAGGATTGCTATGAAGGGAACTGGCACAAAGAGTGTTTGTTTGAATGGCTCATATGAAATTGTTTGTCCCCTTCTTTTTGTTGGGGGGTGGTGGTGGAATTAAACATCACCTCGTTTGGCCACAAGATCAGTTTCCATTTGGTGATGTTTAAAAGTGACTTCCAAGGACCCCTGAAGATCAGCATCCTGACCCCATCGCAATGCCCAAGTGGTTCAACTGGGCATGCCTGAAGTCAACAACTCTCTGAGCACAATCAGACGCGGAGATTCAATTTGGATTGTTTTGCTGCCTCCTCAGTCTGGCCAATTCTTTGCTCTGGCGTCTTTTCGTGCACATCCTGGGTAGCTTTGGATAGCCTTGGTTTGGGCGGAGTGGAGCGGCGGCGCTGGCCAAGATGTGCTTGTGCCCACAGAATCCACAGAACAGGTGTCTTGTCTGTGCGGTTTTTTGCGGCTTCGGCCTTGCGGAGATGACTGCTGGTGCGGGCCAAAAAGAACCCAAGCACTCAGAAAAAGGGGGGAAATGGGATGCGGGATGCGTTTGTGCAGTCGTGTTCAAACGATCAAAAGGGAGAAAACTCAAAGCAAGAACAAGACAAACACAAACAGAGAAAACAACCAAACAACAAAATTGCAGAGCCCAAGCGGCCAGGCGCAAGGGGGTTGGGGTTTGCATGTGTTGGTTTGTTGTTGTGTTTGTTTTGTTTTTGCTTGTTCGAGGTTCTGTGTTGTTTGGCCCACAACGCACAACACCTCGAGAACACAAAAACAAACAACTGAAGCAATATTGGACAACCCACTGGGGGCAAACCCAAGCTGGATGGGGTCTACATGTTTTGCGGTATCTGGAGGCTGGTTTGTTTTTTTGCCTAGAATGTACAACACCCACGAAATACAAAAACAGAACAAGATTGCAGGCCCCAAGGGGCAGGCCCCCGGTGGTTAGGGTCTGCATTTGCCCAAACTGCAGAAGGTAATTGCACGATGTTTTCTCATGTCTTTCTCCTTTCACCTCCCCACTGCTCAAGACTTAGGATGTGAGGTAAGGAATGTGGTGGATGAAAGGAAACGTCCCCATTGTATGATTGCCAGCGTCCAAAAAAATAGGTTCAAGAGTTTTCAAACGATGAAGTCAGAACACAATCCAGCCACGGAACTTGGAAAGAACTATGATATTGTTGCTTCATGTTTTGTCTCGATCATGCTCTTCCTAACCAAGATAGCGAGATAGAGACAGGAGGAACATGTTTGATGAGAACGCTTATGCCATCAGAACTCCTAGAGTGAAGGTTTATAAAATAGAGGAGTCACTACTATGTTGTTCGTATGTGTATTTGAAGGTTTTGTGTCCACAACACGTCTTCATCTCTTCCCTTGTCTGGATGATGATGGATAACACACGATATCTCTTCCCCACTCATGTTCATACTAAGACGTCTTTAAGAGAAATGCTAACATCCGGGGGCTCTCTTCTCTTTCTGTGGGTTACTAACAATGTTATTGTTTGTCAACATGAGGTTGTTTGCCACCGTTTAGTCCAATCTTTACTTTGAAAGACCGGATAATGACAAAGCATTCTCACACGCCTCATACTATGAGCTTGCAATTACATGCCTTTCTTTCATATTTCTTTCCTTTCATCTTGCCTCTGCACAAGAGGGGAATGTGTGGATGTAAGGAATATGCTTTGCTTCTCTATCTATTTCTTGATTTTCTTCTCCAAATTGTAGGTTCGCAAGTCTTGGAAAGAAGAAGCTAGAAGACAATTACGACACGCGTGCCCTTTTCCTCGTCAGCGCAAAGGGCTTGCCAGTTGGTTGTGTGGCAAGAAATCGCCGTGCATTGATTCTTGCTTTGGCGAGAATCACGTTGCAACCATTGGTGCGATATGTGAGCAGCAACCGCCGATGCTGAATGTACTCCGTTGTTATGCGTACGCTCAATCAATGAACGAGTTCGGTACTAACAGCCTCATTGTGACGATTGGCCCGCTCTTGCGTGGCCTGTGAGAAGTGCTGAGCAACGGTCCGGGGTTTTCTTGCCGGAAGCCTGAGATCATTCCCAAGGGATGCTCCAGCTATAGCCAGTTTCCTATCGGTTGCTTACGGAGGCAAACCCACGTGCGCGTGGTAGTGTCGACCCCGTATTGATAAACCACTGTCAACAAAATGGGGGTGTGCCTGGTTTTTGTGGGATTCATCACTTTTGGAGGGGAACACGCCCCATAGTAATACACAGGGGTTTATTAATCCGGGGTCGACATTATTGTAGGTAATTCTAAAGGAGGGTCCTTGGCCGCTTTCGAAGCTGAATTGATCGCTCTTCGCGTGCTGCATAGAACTTCCGGTTCAGCACATGGTCCCGATTGATCGGCCGAAACCTAACAAGAGGCATGACATTCAATCACGGCAGGTTAAGATCCTGCCTGCCATCATTGTGGACTCGCAGT
>CAUJNA010003450.1:1405000-1415000 GCA_963377175.1 Effrenium voratum | reverse complement strand
CGCGACTCAAAAGGCTGTGGTGCGATGCATGTTGTTTACAGTGATGGTTTGATTGATTGATTTGATTGATTGATTGATTGATTGATTGATTGATTGCTTGCTTGCTTGCTTGCTTGATTGATTGTTTGATTTGATTTGATTTGATTTGATTTGATTTGATTTGAATTGAATTGAATTGATTTGGTTGGATGATTGGACGATTGATTGATTGATTGATTGATTGATTGATTGATTGATTGATTGATTGATTGATTGATTGATTGGTTGATTGATTGATTGATTGATTGATTGATTGATTGGATTCGATTAGATTCGATTGGTTTGGTTTGATTTGATTTGATTTGGATTGGACTGGATTGGTTGGTTGGTTGGTTGGTCGGTTGGTTGGTTGTTTGGTTGATTGATTGATTTCATGGGGGCTGCGAGGGAGGGAGGGGAGGGGGGAGGGAGCCCAAATAAGCCCTTAATAGGGCCTTATTTAGGGCTTATTTGGGCTCCCTTCCCGATGATTGGTTGGTTGGTCGGTTGCTTGGTTATGTGCCCTGTATTCTTAATTTGTTTGTTGTTTGTTCCGTCCCTGCCAGACAGGTGCCTGTCTTTTAGCCAGCCAGTTTTCCTTGGGCCATGCAGTTTCTGCCTGGCAATTCGTTAGGGATATGTTGTTTGCCTCACATGTTCGTTTGGGTATGTGCGCGTGCAAGCTGAGGCTCAAGAGGAGGAGCGCTGCTTCCAATCATTGCAGGGGCACCCAGTGAATGCTGGGTCCGCCGTGTAATTTGCAAAGCACGGCTCGCGAACAGCGACTGGCTTCATCACAACTGGATATCATATGTTCAGTTAGTCACTCAGCATATGAACTGGATGGCTCGAACGTTCATGACATGAGCCAATTCTTTATGTACACTAAGGTGTAGGCGGCAGGTTGTCCCAAGATAACGCCGCATATGTGAAAGTTGTGCACCATGTTTTCGAGCAAATTGCGGCACGTCCAAGCCAGCTAATCAATTGCGGTCTCCTGTGTGAGAGTTTGTTTTGCTCCAGTCATCAAGGCCATGTCAGCTTCTTTTCTCGTGCGCGCTCCGCGTTGAGACGAAGTAAACCAGCAGAGTCAGGCTGATGCATTGGAGAGCCACCAAAGAACACAAACTACTTGCCTCCAAAATGGCGGCAATGCAAGGTCAAGCCAAATCGCGTTTGTTGTTACGTGCACTCGCAGCGTTTCTGGCACGGCATCATTGAGTTCCTCATGCAGCGCAGCAAAGCAGCCGAAGCATGCAGAATCCCTAGCAAGCGGGCTAGACGTGCGCAACATCGGTGCAAAACCCTGGTTGATGTTGGATGCTAGCCTCCAAGTGACGCTTGCATAGGCCAGGTCGTTTCCCCCGACTTTTCCTTGGTGTTTTCCGCCCCCCCCCCCCCCGGTCGGACAGCGAGAGAGGGACACCGACCATTTCGCCAGGTCTTGGCGCCCCAGATCGCCGAAGTCCAGAAGTGAACCGAAGCAAAGACCCAGTTGCAACCAGTGGATTCCGTCTTTTTCGGTGGGAAAGGGAACCCCTTTCAACTCAAGCAACCAAAAAAGGATGCCCTTTTTTTCCCCCATGGAAATCCGTCTGAGAAAAATACATGGATATCTAGTTGAGAAGGCAGCATGTAACAAACGACGGTATGTCCTGTCCTGCATGCTTCCCTGAAGCCAGCCCACGAAAAGGGGGGATCCTCGTCTTTTCAGATTGGGCGAAAGCACCCAGCTGTTTGCCACCTGAGAACCTGAATGCTCGAAAGCAGGGAGAACCGCTGCGGGTCCTGTGATGTGAGCTGGGCTCATAACGCAGCTCTGCGCGGGTGGAGGCAAGTGGCTGGATTCGGATCCTTCAGCCAGGACAAGTTATGTATAGCTTGTCTGGTTCTTGCTTGTCTGTTTGTGGTCCGTCGCTCCACACGTATCATGCTCTTGAAATTGCACCTGTCCACTCACATCTCTTGATTTGTGTATCCTTGTAGAGGATGATTGCCCAAAGATGGCGCACCTTTCAGCAGGGGAGCCAGCCAAGTTGAGTCTGCAAAGAGTGTACCCACCAAAAGGCGCATCCGACCACCTGCTGGCTGGCATCTGTTTCACGGAGCCGTTGCTCCGGTTCAACTCCGACCCGCAGGTGGCTCAGCCACAGCGACGGTCATAGGCAGTTGTTTCATATCTGATCAAACATGAGCATAGGAGCGAGGAAAACCTGCATGAGAAAACCAATTGAACACAGGAGAATAAGTGAAATCCAGGTCTCAAAGAGCCACTCATTGTGAAGTCGTCTCGCATACGAATGATGCTGGTTGAAGCCAGAACGAGTCTCAACTTACGAGGAGTCTACATCCTTTTGAGTGGCGTTCCCATGAGTTCCTTGGATATTGATTTCATTGCATGGTGCAAATCATACAGAGCTAGTCGGGGGAATTGAGACAAATTCAAGCAAGCTCTCCCACATTGCTGTCATTTACTTTGGGATTCCTTGAGATTTAGATCAGTGGATGACAAGTGCAGATCGATGCAGTGCTGTAATAGGCGTTGTCCTGCCAGAAATACAGTAGTTGTATAGAATTTGATTGTACCCACAACAATCAAGTGACTCACTCAATTCCCATGTCTTCCTGGGGGAAGTCGTTTATACCGTGCCTCACGAGCGTCGAAGCTTCGAGCATCGGGTAGGTTGAAGTAATTCGGAGCCAGGGGCCAGAGTGCTCAGGTTGGCTCAAGCTATCAGACAGCGG
Source organism: Effrenium voratum (assembly GCA_963377175.1). Taxonomy (NCBI): domain Eukaryota; class Dinophyceae; order Suessiales; family Symbiodiniaceae; genus Effrenium; species Effrenium voratum. The sequence continues at coordinate 1,412,237 of CAUJNA010003450.1, read as the reverse complement.
ACTAGCAACATGTCACTGGTCGATTGTTAGTTTGGAGAGGAAAAAGATCCTCCGGGAAGGATATTCTCATGTAGTCGTGGCCTCCGGGGGCAGTTTCCTTGCTCACTGAAATGATTTCTGCGGGCCTCCTTGGAAGTGCAAAGGACCCCCTAACCAAAGGAGTTAAGCACCGTGGGAGAGGTTCAGATACCTTGAAGCCAATCTTTTGTTTTCTTGGGAGTGCGGAATGCCAGCCTAAAAGAATGCCTTCGCATCCAGGCTGAATACTTACGGAATGGAACCACGCACCCCAGCCATGTAATTACAGATGCGTTTTTGGGAGCTTCCGTGTTACTGCTCAGGAAAAGTGAGTCAACTCAACACACCATACAAGTCGCTCAGATTCCATCCTTTTGTGAGAAGTGTTCCTTCTTCATAAGAAACTTGGAAGCATCCTGCTTCTCGTGATGGCCGGAAAGCTTTATGCCACTCAGAAGTTTGTTACCAAGCTGTGCTCTATTGTTCAGATATCAAGGAGCATTGGGAGCATTGCTACATGGGGCATCGACAAAACATCGGCCCGGCAAAGGGGCCCTTCTCGACGGGGCATCACGAGCGTGAAGCTGACAAGCTGACAACCTTTTCCAAGGACAACCGCCGCAGCTTTGGCTCTCTGCAGTTAATACCCCGACCAGGCATCGTCAGGAACCCGTACACCGCGTGGATATCATAAATTCCGTTCGGAATTTGGGACTGGATCGCTCGCGTGGCAAGAAAAGAGTCGCATTGCATCGCACAGCCGCAGAAGCAGTGGAGTCATGGCGTTGGAGGATTTAGTTGGGCCACACGGCCTCCATTACTAGAGCTGAGCATTCATTCACGTGTGTGAGTGGAAGTTGCACATAGATGGGTGCAGGATGCGTAAGGGCACTGATTCATCGATCTATCACAATATGCATGGTCACGGTCCGTTGGCTTGAGGCTGGAACAAGAGAAGTCTTCACGAAAGACGGCCTTTTGGGGGCCAGGTTGACAGGGGAAGGCATCAGCTGAAGTTTTGTTTTTTGTGAACAAGGCGAGCAGTAGTCGCAGTGGAAAGATAGGTTGTGCCGCGAACTATGTTTGTTTCCGGACTGGTTGGAAGTTCCATCCGGAACCATTCTTTGACAAGTGGGGGTTCATAGCCAATATGCATACCGCAACTCACCAGCTTGGTGCGCAACTGAAAGCCGCTGTGGATCAGACAAATTGAAGGCGCCAGATGGCAATGACTCGTACATTCTGCCTTGGCATTCGGAAATTCAGTGGCCATGCCTGAGCCACTATGAAGTCAAACTTGATCACAGCAGCTTGACAGAGATGGCCGTTGTTGACCCATCAAGTAAATTGAGACACTGCCGTGATGCACCACGGCGCAGCTTGCTATACATGCACATGTAAATAGACATGTACACACCCACACACCCATCTCCACACACACATATCATATATATATATATTATGTGTTATACTAACACGTCTGTATGTGCGCACATACACACAGACACACACACACAGACACACACGCTCACTTCAGCACAATGTTTAACTCAGTACCTCTGTTGATTTATGAGTTGCAGCAGTCTTGTGTGCAGTCTTCTTCAACGGACACAAGATGAGCGAGCTTGTTGAGCGCGTTGGGCCAATTTGCGGATAGAAAATCCCTTCAAATCCTAGGTTTCTTATTACCTCCCTAGCGCTGGCTTGGGCGGACATTAGAAAAGAGCTCGGTACGCGGAAAGGATTGAAACCATGGGGTTCCATGTTCGGACGCAGGCTACGGTGAGAAGGAAACCGTCTCGCGCACGCCACGTGGCATCGGCCATGGGAGATGACGGGCAAGCGGAGGCCGTCCAAAGGCGCGGGAACCGAGAGCAGAGAGTCCAGTGGTCCAGTGAGGTTGTTTTTAGGCTCGTTTTTTCAGGGAAATGAATGTCAACAGGGGGTTAAAGTGGGTGGAGTCGGCGGTTTGGGGTGGGTTGCAGTGAGTTTCGCGATGTCAGGGCTCTTCAAAACGGGCTGGAATTCCATGTGCTGCCAACTGAGATCATTGTTTTTTAGATGTGCCCTGTCCAGTTTTGCTTGGTTAGTCAGGGAGTAGCTGTGTTGCGGACAAGAATAGCACCCCAGGCTACACTTTCTAGGTGCGCTAATCTAGTTTGCTGGCTGCTTGATCGATTGACTTCTCCGGTTTGCTGACCAGGCTGCTGTCTCGGGCAGCTGCTTGGTCGTTTTGCTGGTTGATTGGCTTGCTGTGCTTTCCTGCAATCGCAGGCAATTGGAGATTGTTCCTGTGTATTTTGTCTCACCCCGTATATTGCCCAAGCTAGGCACTGCTTCCTGTCTGTTTCAAAAAACCGTAGAGATCTTTTCCGGCTTCCCTGTAAAAAGCCCAAGAGATAGGCTGAAAGTTTAGTCGTGCTTTCTCCAGTGGGTCCAGGCTTCCTGAAGTGGTCAAGGGCAACGTATGACCAACGTGTCTTCATGCGCTGTGATCAGACGGACGTTTGTGGAGTGCACGCCGCGAAAACCAGGCGAGTTTCCCCCAACCCGCCGAGGCATGTCGTGCCCCTTGCCGCGCACCTTTGCACTGCTGGGCCTGTGCGTGTTTTGGGGCTGCGCTTGGCTGGTGATGCAATGGAAGACGCCGGGATGCCCGGAGGGTGGGAGGAGCAGCGGACAATACATGACTCCAAAAGTCATGTGGACACAAGCGGCCATGCCTATATTTCTGAATGGACCCCTGAAAATATCGGCTTTGGTTTCGGACTCATGTACCGTTCGACTTTGGGAATTATGCCAGCATCAGAGGAGGCTCTCCAACGAGCAGAGGTTGCCCTTTGACTGCTCCATTTTGGTTTGAGCCGGTTGCTTGAAACGACCGCAGAGGTTTCTACCTTTCGCTCAGCTCTATGTGGACACTCCCCAGTTCCTGGCAAGTTCCGGTGATTTGGAGCAAGCAAACAAGCTGAATCAGCGACATACTCAAGCGCGCCAGCCATTTGCATAGCCCGAATTCTAGTGTCTTTTGGATCAGAAGAGTGCCAGCCATTTGCATAGCCCAATTCTAGTGCCTTTTCAACTTACCGACTCATCAAGCCTTCTTGCGTCTATGTCCTTTCCGTGAGGTTGCAGTTCAGCCCAGCGCGGCCTCCGTCTCCAGATGCCGAGGATTCGGCTTTCAGTTTGCTTCCCAGGTTTTACTCCCTCATATTTCAGTTGCACCCAGAGATCGCGGAAATGGCTAGGTGCAAGAGCGTTGAAGGTTTCTCAGGATTGAAATTGCTTGTTCACGGATGTGCTTTTTGTTCAGTGTACCCCTTTTTGGTTGGTGTTAGAGGGAAATCGAAAGGACAACCACCATTTTGGGAGTCCGATTCCTGCAAAAAAACACCCTTTTTGGCATGGGCATGCTGTGAATTGCGACTGTCGTTTAGGAAGTCAATGAGCCTATTTTGTAGGGAAAGCCGCAGTGTTCCCGCGCACATCTTGGGAGAGCCATGACGCGATAGTGAAGCAGCCCAAGTTTGTACGTGGGACAATTACAATCCAGCTCACAATTTCGCATCACGCAGCTGGATTTGACAGGGGCCTGGGCAGGATGCAAAGTCAAACACGCCAGAACCTTGGTCGGGGCACCACGCAATTCCCTTATACGTCATCATAAGGAAGAGTCGTCGAACGTGTTTCGATGTTTCAATTCAAAGGCTACCCAAATCAGACATTGGAGTGCATTGCTGGCACAGCGGGACAATATTTAGTATTAATAGTTTTGGCAAGGCAAGTGACAACCTCGCTTTTGGAGTAAAACGACTGGGTCGACTTCAGTTCTTAGGTGCAGCAACTCGATACATGAGATGGGTCATTTGACATGCCGGGACGATGAACCAAAAGTCAATGGCATCTGCTGTTGGGAAGTTGCAGTGGCAAAGACGGAACAACTCGCCGTGTTCAATCTGCTATACGACGATGGGCCTGCACTTGCGCTTTGCAACCAAGCAACCCCCCCAAACCTCGCCAGGATGTGCCGGGCCCGGTTCCAGAGAAGGCGGGCTCGAGACCTGGCCGGCAGCATGTAAGGCCCACATGGGAAATTGATGTTCTAAACCCTAAAGCACCAATGTGTAGAGGAAGCTTATAGGATCAGACATGTATCAGACATCTTTTGGTAGGTGTCAGCTAAACTTATAGGATCAGACATATATCAGACATCTTTTGGTAGGTTTCAGCTAAACTTTGAAGAACGTAGCATGGGACCTTGAAGGGAGAGGACTCTGAATGACCACTGTGGTTGGAAACAAGACTGAGCTGCCCCCACGGTGTCTGCACAGGAGTTCTACCTGATCCAATTTCCATTTTTCTTAGGTTGAGTATACATGTTCTATTTGTTTTGGGTTCTAGAATAGGTTCCTAGGATTCTTTTGCCAGAGCGATAGCAACCTTCATCTCAACGTCTGCGCTGACTTCGCCAGGCTGTGAAGCCCCCGAAGTCCATCAAGACGAATCCGAGCCGTGGCCATCCGAGCCGTGGCCATCAGGTCCATCCAGGCGGAGTTCCGGTGTCGATTCATCAGTCCCGATGTGTCCGCCGGTTGGTGGGTCTAAACATTTTTGTGGGCCAAACTAAAGCGGCTGATATTTTTTTGGGATGATGTTTACAGGGGGAAGAGTTTTCTAGTGAACCTTCTGTTTGTAGAGTTCCTCCGTGAATTGTTCGGTTGCAATGGGATCGGACATTTGTACGAGAGGGCCTCGCCCAGCTCCGTTGGGTTTGCTCGCGACCATGGGCTTCCCTGTGAGCCCGTGTTCCTTGTCTCGGCTGACCTGAAGCCGCGGAGAAGGAGAGTAACACTTTACCTGTGGTGCATTTTGCTTGGATGTTAGGACTTCAGCTTTTGCCAGCGAGTTTTTCCATTAAACCACTAAAAGTTAAACTTTGAGCAGGGGAGCAGAAAGCAAACGAGTTACCTTGCATCCTTTCACCAAGTTTTTGCAGCCAAAAGCTTCAATCGCCAGGCTCTTCAGCATGCGGTGTTATTCTCTGTGTGCACCGGATGACCCCGGCCTGTTTTGGGGGCCTTAATTAGGTTGACTCGTGCATGCCCTGCTTTTGGCATCCTTGGTTTTACACCGGGAGTTCGCGTTCGCCTCTTTCGTTGTCATTTGCTCAGTTGCTGTCTTAACGATCTTGCTCTTTGTTTGGCTTGTGTGTGGTCAGTCAGTCACGGGTGCTTGTAGACTTTCTGAAATGTGTGCTGGTTCTCCCCCGAGTCGCAACCAAAGCCCAAAGGTAGGGACGTCAGGCGCCGTGCCAAAGATCCGAAATTCGTCTTTGGCTAATCTACCTAAGCTTTTCATTATGCAGGTGCCGCCTCGGCTTTGAGACTGGTTTAGGAGCACCACTGAAACTGATGATTCCTCCGTCCCGAAGTATCTGGGCTTTGCACATTGAACAAACATTTGTTGAACGACTGCACGCAACCATTTGTGGGGGGTTGGCCGAAATTGGCCTTTTTTGGTAGGGCGGCACTTCAGGCGCGCCACATTCAAAAAAAAAAGCCGCTTCGCCGTAGGTTTGAGTACCCCCCTCGCCATGCCCACAGGCGCCCACAAGAGCCAAGTCGCAAGCTGCCCGCAGCGGCCACGCCGGGGACACAGAGTGGGGGAAGCGGAGAGGGGATGTCCGTGTTCCGGAGAAAACCAGCTGACCCTGGGAACAAAAAGCAACCCTTGAGAAATCCTCGGAGGTAAGGCAACGTTTCTCGGTGCAACTTGCGAGTCCAACTTGGGGCATTCCATTCGGCCGAGTTGTAACCAGTAAGCATTGAAGTAAGCAGTTCAGGTGTGATGGATTCGCTCGCCCAAGGGGCTTGGTGGATTTGTGTGGGTGATCCAACGTGTTATGTGGAGCATATGTCAGCCACCCTTTGTGGGAGGTTCCATCTGTATGTACTGCGTTGTGATTTGCTTTGATCTTTGAACACATGTTTCGCCCTCCAACATGGCGGGCAAGGACAGGTTGAACCCAGACTCGGCCTAAGCCGTCGAAGACCCACGCGTGCGCGTTATTGAATTCTCCCCATCTCGTATACGGGTTTATCATATTCCCCTAGCAGCAGGGGGTGTAAAGCGGCTGGCGTCTGGCCGGGCTTCCGCTCGACGGCAATTGAGGCACTTCAGCCTTGGCAGTTGAATTGGTTTCTGAAAGGGCAAAATGGCGGTGCCTTTCACAGCGTCGTGGTTTTTGGCCTGCCAAAAGCCGACAATTCGACTGTTTGCATTCCCAAGGTTTTCCATGCCCCAGTTCTGATGATTCATTTTGGTCTTCTAGTCCATAGCCGATCCCAATTCCAAAACCCCTAGGGGCAACTGCCGGACAGGCCGCAAGGAGAAGTGGGGAGAAGTTGTCAAGGAGGCCAGAAGACCGGTCCATTCGGTTTTGGAAGTAGGTATGTGTCAAAGGGGACCCCCAAACAGGTGGCTTCCCTTCATTTTGTTAAAACCAACCTCCACAACTTGTTTTCTTGAAAACAAAGTACGCACACAATGTGACATGTTGTGTAGTGTTTCCAGACTACGTGTCTAGAAGGCCTTGGTGATGGTAAGCGGAAAAATGACAACGGTTGTTGGCTCTACAACAAACATTGCGACGATGCAAAGCCTGGTGAAATTTAGAGGGTGACGGTGATAGGGGATCATGCGGGCTTTTGCTCTCTCGAAAATTCAATTGGACTCGACAAAAAGCGGCAATGCTTCAAGGAAACGCCTGGGCTGGGTGCTAAATGACTCATATTGCCTGATTATCCCCGAAGGAAAGCGTGAAGGGCGGGGGGGGGGGGATGGGAATGTGCTTAGTTCCCAGCGGAAAACAGGATGTTTGGGCGGCCTGCCGGCACGGCCAAAGTCTCAGCACATGAAGCCCGCTGCGTCGCGTCACTGTTGCACGGCGAGCTTGGCTCAAGTCAAAGGGCTCAACGCAGCCCCACAAAGCCCACAAATGACAATGGGCCCCTGAAGAACAATCTTTACATTGAAAGTTTTCAGGAGCCGTTGGGACACTGGTGTCACCAGGTAGCCACCTTTTGGTCGACCTTCACATTGGGATTCCTGATTTCCGGGCTGTGGATTGCAGTGGATTTGCTTGCCCTGGTTTACAAGACAGAGAGATAGAGAGCGAGGAAGGGACAGAGAGATAGAGAGCGAGGAAGGGACAGAGAGA
>CAUJNA010003450.1:1382500-1397500 GCA_963377175.1 Effrenium voratum | reverse complement strand
TTCGGGTGAAGATTGTACTTGTGCTTAGGCTTGCGCCTTTGTTCATGGTTGTTGTGGTTGCAACGGCTCTGTTCGTGCTTGTTGTGGTTGTTGATGCTTGTTGTTGTGCGAAGTGTTTATGACGCTGTTGCTGCCTCTTCGGGGTTGTCGTTGTCGTTTTTGTCGTTTCTGCTTTGGTTTCTGGGGTATCTGATTCATTATTTGTGTTGGCATGGTTGGGGATTGTGCTGCGGTTAGCGTTGTGGATATGTTGACTGTCATCGTCGTTGTTGTCATTGTGGTGTTGTCTTGGTTGTTGTTGCAGCCATCGTTGTTGCTGTTGTTGGTGACGCTGGTGCTGGTGTTGTTCGTGGTTGTTGCAGTTGATGTTGCCCAACCCGTTTGTTGGGTAGTTATTGTCAGTGTTGTTGGTGGCGTTAGTGTTCAACCAGACGGCCAGTGGCAAAATCAGGATCCAACTTGGCCAAAATTGTTTTTGGCCGCCAGACTGCATATTTCACCCATAGACTTGCAGGAGCAAGTCGCCAAAGGCGATGGCTCCTTCGGACATTGGCGCGAGCCCATGGAGCGCGGCTTTGAGCACACGGCCAGCCGCTTGCGCTTCTCAACTCCTGGGAATGTGCCTTTGCAGCTTGGCTTCGATTTAGCGATTTGACACAAACATGATTTACAATCACACTGGCAATCAGTGGTTTGAGCCAATTCTCACTTGTCCAAATCCGGCTTTTTGACCTTTTGGTTGTACTGTGGTCCACTTTTAGCTACAAAAGGCTAACCGTTGATTTCTATGTTTTGGGCAAGTGAGAATGCCTTTGAGCTGTCGATTCGTATGGCCGGAAGTGCCCAATGGGGTACCGAGCACAAGCTGGTGGGTGTTGTCAGCGTTGAGCCCAGCGCTTTGTGTTTGAAGTTTGGATAGATGGAAAGATACTTCATGCAAATCGTGGCATGGCTTGACAGTTCAAAAGCAGGGCACCAAAAGCCTTCCAAAAAAAATACTGATGTCGTCCATGACCTAGGAAGGAGCTGACTCGACTAGTGGCGGTGGTTTTCCCCATGGTTCCCGCGATGGGCTTCGTGGAAGTCGTGCATAAGCCTGACAAGACGCTTGGCCAAAGCTTTTGGTTTGTTTCGCACGGGGTTTCTCCCAATTGTCGACCCCCTTTGGGTTGGTATTTTAAGGCAACCCAAAGGAAACTAAGCATTCTCGGGGGCCACTATTTTGAGAACCCCCCAGCTGTTTGAGAATGAGGCCTTTTGCAGCTGCAAGTTGGTCCTTTACTGGTTGCCCTGTGTGCATCGAACGCCGAGCTTGGAGTGCCTTTGAGCTGTGGATTTAGCCGATTCTGGCCAACGCATGTCTGAGGAAGGCCAAAGACTACGATCCCACGAAGAGGCGGGCAACAGTAAAAAATGAGGCCATGCGCGCAGATGCCAAAAAGCCACACGGCCGGACGCACACGGGTGCGGAAGGCAACAGCCCGGAGTTCGCTGGCGCTAGAGTGCTTATCACAGACAGCATGTAGGCAATCTGCGCAACCTGGATTGTCGTTAGCTTCTCACTAGTTGCGAGACAACCAAATTTTCACAGCACGATGAGATGGCTGTGGCTGCCAACTCTTCGTGCAGTTGCTGAGGTCGTGAATGTTTACCCATCGAGAATCTAACGTTCCGTATGATTTCCTTTGTGTTTCCTCGCTATGTTCTTCTCGGTTCCTTCCTCCTATTTGTTCCCCCCCCGCCCTCCCGCCCCCCTCCCACCTCGGCACCCACCCCCCCAGCTCCCTCTGACTCGAGGCGGCGCCGAAAGGAGTTGCACCGCGAGCTCTTCTTCGAGGCCTTCCCCCGGGTCGGCGCCCAGCCCCACCTCGCGGACAGGCGCCGCCGAAAGTCGGATGTCGATCGGCGGTCCTGGGATTTGGAGACCCCCAGAAATGCTTCTCTCCTGTTGGTGTCCAGTGAAAATCCGTTTTGAGTATGCTTGTCTTCTTTTGGGGTCCGGTGAAAATCTGTTTCGGGTGAAATAAACATGATAATTAGACGCCTTTTTGAATCCCTTGAGAAATAAACGGCATGAACGCCTGGAAGCTACTGGACAATTGAGCACTGCGGTTGGCCCACCCGCGATCCACGGAACCAGTGCCTCCCGAAGTCAACATGTTCCAAAGTTTGTTCGTGCAGGGGTTCCGCTGTGTTTGGTGTTTTTTTTGGAATCCGGGGCCAAGATCGGAACCGGGGGACACCCACCGCTGAGTTTTCAGCAACCTGTTTTTCGCTTTGAGGCGAGGTGAGATGCCTGGCAATCTAGTTCCTGGACATCCATGCCGTGTGTGTGTGTGTGTGTGTCGTGACACGGGGCTGACTCACAAAGAATAGCCAGAGTCATCCATGGCTGTTTGTCAATATGTTGAAAAAATCGATCGGGGAAAAATGCGGTCTGTGAAAAGACACCATGTCGGAAAAAGATGCCAAATACGGGTTCTTGTCCAGAAAAAGATGACCATACGGCAATTGTCCACTTCACAAGGACCGTGGATTCAGGAAGCCTGTCCTCACTGGGTGCATCCTTCCAACATGGAGGGTTTGGGGGCGTTTCGCTGCCCACTTTGTAGCGGGGGCGTTGACTGTCCTTTTGGTCTCAACAGACCCCCGAGCTAGGTTGCTGCTTGTGACCCAGCAAGCTGAACGAATGCATCATTGACGGGCAGTTCTGGCTGGTTTGCGATGGCAATTGTTTACCGGAGTTGTATTGATTAATCCACCTTCAAACGCGTCCAATAGTCCACCCCCCCTTGTTCCTAGATGCCCCTATTCATGAATATAATTTTAGAATCCCGGACCCCCAATACCAAACTAGAATTATGCCATTGCTAAACCAATACTGAACCGTTGAACTCCCCAACATTCGGGGGCCCGTATTCTTTTTCACTCGGGGAGATTACGCAGGTCTTGGCTGGAAATGTTGGATATCTGGGACCCAAGGCCCAGACAACATGCTGCACCAAGTCATTCGGAAGCCCTGTTGTCCCAAGATATGTTTTGGTACCGATGCCCTCAATGCAAAAGTTCAAAAGATAACCCATCCAACCTTTGATATACCATGTGTGGTTGGTTGCTTGGAGAACCCAACCAACCTTTGATATACCATGTGTAGTTGGCTACTTATGTTATAGCAAATTATTCGCCCCCTCTTTGGTGATTTGCGCACTGAAGCGGCTCTGATTTGAGTCCACCGCACGTCTCTCGCAAGAGGCCCAAAAGGCCGGTGCTTTGGTTTGGATGTTTCAACAATGCGACTTCTGAGCCTGAAACTGGCTGGTTTGTTTATGCTGGTTGTTACCGGCAAAAAAAAGGCTGACCAGCCTTTGCTGAGGAACCACCCATGGGCACTCCCCACTGCCCTTCGCAAGGCCAGAGGAGACGAAGCCTGGGGTGAGCTATTTGTGGCGCACCAGCCACCACGACGAATTTCATCTTGAGCTGAAGCCAAACGAGGCCGGAGTCTCCGCGTTTCTTGGGCTGAAGAGCTTGTCAAGCGATCCATTGGCGGCAGATCCGCTCGGTGTTTGGGTGCTTGGGTCCTGGTGTTGGTCTCGTTTTAGCATTGCTTTAACACCGGTTCACTGAAAATTGCTGTTTTTTTGTTGGTTTGCTGGCGGTTTAGGTGTATTTAGTGTTGATTTCGGGTTTGTTTAGGGTTGGTTTCGGGGGTCTGGAGACCGCGGAGTGCCCGGGTGCAGGACCTTGGGGCTAGGGTTGAGGTGTGCTTCAGTGACGTTGCGCAATGCCTGTTGCCGCCGTTGCCGCTTGTCTTCACTTGTGATGTTGATGCTAGTTTCGGCGGCTACAACCCATCGGGTTGGAAATTTGGGATGTATGAGCCACGCATTCGCGCGACAGTTCAGCGAGCAAGGAGGCCAAGCCCCAGGCAAGCCAGCTCGCGGCAGCATGTGCTGGTCACCACCCCTCTAGCGACACCCTCTGATACACAAAGTGCATAAGACGAAGTCAGGGGGCGGATGCTGCCACTGCTACGACTAATATGCATGACAGTCATGGCTGTGGTGGCAGTGATGACAGTGAGAAGGATCATGCTTTGGGTGTTCATTGCCTTGCTGTTCAGCCTGCTTCTTTGCCTTTCACCCTCGTTCTTCTTGCCTTCACATTTCCCCACGACGTCAAGCGAGGCACAGGCGCCTGATGCATTGTGCAGGTCTACGAGAAGCGCATGCCCTACGCCTTCGCGGAGTACTTCGGTAGTTTCGAACACAGCGGGGCAGTGCTGTTTCCACCTCCTCCAACCTATCAGTACTACGAGAACAAGGCCGGCAACTTGAGGGTTTGCGTGGAGTTCGCAATTGCCACGCTCTGTCCAAGTATAATAATCTAGCTTGTTCAATACCTAGTCCCCAATGAATTAGCGGATTACGGATTGTGCGGTTTACAGATCAGATTATGCGGCTTGCGGATTGCGGATTATGGGGTGCACGGATCTTCCGTGCTCCAACATACGGTTTTGACCCAAAGTTTGAAGCGCGGATTTACGGATTAAGAAGAATACCAAACAACACAAGGATTAAGCGGATTGCGTGTTGCGATTAGGCCCCCAGGATTTCGATCAGGCTAGATAATCGTTTGAGAGGCCATCACCACAGAAGAAAACACAAAATGTTTGGGAAGAATGGCCGACTGCAAGACATGCAGGACCCATCCTGCGTTGTTGCTGGGTGTCTGTCTGCAGCTACTTGCCTCAGGATGAGCTTCAAATGCAGGAGCCATTTCTGGTTGCCCCCCCCCAGTTTATGAGCAATGATTTTGCTCTCCCAGTTGCCTTGGTTTTCTTGTAAGGCAAGCTGGGAGAGGGGGGAGTCCTTCTTGGCTGGCAGCTGATATTATCCTGACACACGGGCATCCACATGTTTGTGTTGTCGCGGCGAATATGGCTTGGAGGAAATAGGGTAAGAATGGGAAGGCTTGAAGAGTCGATAGCCTGATCCAGCAGCTATCTCAAGATCTGGGTGTTTCTACCGACCCCCCCCAAAAAGAAGAAAACCTGTTTGTATTTGCTGTTTTGTTTTGTTCCGTGTCCTGCCATCCCAAACAGTGCCCCCACCCCAATATGCACATGCCACTTCCTTGTCGGATTGAGGCCTGTGTTTGACTGTTTCTGCACATGGAGCGGCGCGGCAACACAAAGAAGTTGAGACGATCAATTACGGATTGCTGTCTTTACTGGTGTCGGACGCCTTGAGAGCAGTCTGATTCTTGGCAGTGCGATTGCTCCTGCTTTTTGGTGCTGGCTCTCGGCACAAAACAGCTCGCATTTGCTGTTGCAGTGAACCAACTGGGGTCAGTCATTGAGATCATGTGTTTGTTTGCAAGACTGGAAGAAGCGATTGGACATGTTCAATTTATATGAGCGACTGCCTTTATGTTCAGAAGACTGCAGGTACAAGTCGGGCGAACACACCTTCTTGGGTACCATACTGAATTCGCTTCAAGACAAGGGAAGAACACCCCCAAAAGGAGGTAGGGCCCTGACATATAGGTGGTTGAGATCACAAACACATGCGGTGTTGGAAAACGAGGTCAATGGGTCCAAACAGGTGCCGGGTTGGAGAAGGCGGAACGAGGTATACGAACACCCTTTTCCATTCAACCATGTAGCTCATGCATATCGTATACTCAGTTGTAGCGAGCAGGGGTTCCATTGTGTTTCGCTTTTTGGCCCAAACATCGCAGGTCGCGCTGACCCATCTCTTCCAGAAATCCAATGTCTTGATGCCCGAGACTTGGGTGCGCCTGCTTGGGGATGTCGTGCCGTACAGACCTACATTGCTTTTGGCTCTGGGTTGCGTAGGAACAAGCAGGAATTATATGTGGTGTATTGAGCGGAATGCCTAAGGTGGGCTTACCAGCAGCATTGCGTATTGAAAATCTACATAAACAAATAGCGTGTCCTTTTTTGATACGGGTCTCTACATATATATATATATATATATACGTACCATGTTTACTCCCCCACATACAGACACAACATGTATACACATGGTCAACACTCCTATTGTTGGCCATGACCATTGACCATTCCTAAGAAATTCAGGGTCTCTGCCCGGCGGTGGCACCCTGGGCAGCTCTCCAGTGATGGCCATTGGTCTTGAGGTCAAGGACAACCAGAGCAAAAGATATGCCAAAAGAACATCCAAAACAAAGCCATATGCTAAATGCGTGAAGCATTTGACGCTCCCTGGTAATATGTCGAGCTTACAGGGAATACTCCCTAGGGTCTCAAAGCTCCTGTTGTAAAGTGTCCCAATTGTGTTGTGGCCCAGTGGATCTCTAGAGTTTGCGGTTTTGTTTCGTGGTTGTGTGGGGTATGCGGCTCGATTTGGGTATGTGTCAAGATGGGGGGGACCCAAACAGTTGCGGTTGCCCCTTCAGCCAACCTCAAAAAGCGAGCCACACCCAGTTGGATCCTATTTCACCGCCAGACCATGACAGCAGTTGTGATGACAAGCCTCAACAGGGTTGTGCGTCCTGAACTGTTTGCCTAGCTTATCCCGGATTGCTGCCTTAGAAATATTTCAGACATTGAGACAGTTCAAATATGTTGCTTCTGATCCGGAAGGTCGGCCATGACCTGACATGCTGGTTGGGTCCACTGCTCTGCGGTCAGATAGTTGGTCAATGGGCACTTTTTGGCGCCAAATTGCGGGAGGCCGACTATCATAGGTGTCCTTTTTAGGTTAGTTTGGCTAAAAACAGATGGCAGTGGTTTAAATGGGTTTTGTCCCATTTACCAGGGCCATCTATTTTGCCAAAAGGCCACCTGTGCCGACCCATTTTATCGTCTGAGAGAGGCGGTGCTCTCGGAGCCAGGTGTTCAGCAGCCTGGCGGACGCCATGGCGCACAGGGACCAAGTCCGCCTGCCCGTGGTATTGAAGGCTGGGGCCCCGCGATGCGAGAAACGCAAAGGAGCCAACAAGACACACATGAGTTCCTCCATGTGGCCGTGGGTCAAAAATCGGTACCCAAAATGGCTTGCCCTGGTAAATGGACACATGGACTAAAATCTGTGGTCCATATCCTGGTGGTTTAATTTTGAACCATTGCCCGTGTGAGTTGGTGCTCGAGTGCCTCAGATGTTTCCAAACGCAGGGTAGGCTCCTGAGTAGAAGGACTTGCCATGCAAGCCTATGGTTGTCCTTCTGCTAAATTCGTGGGACCGGTCAACGAGCTCGCTGTTGGGTTCGGAATCATTATAGAACTGTTGATCCTTTTTCTGGTGACGTGGTTTGTTTTTGTCCTGTATTTGTTTCTTTTGTTTGGCGGGGGTGTTGCAAAGTGCGCAGGGAAGAGACTGTGTTTTTTATTATCCTTAAAGAGGCTGCAGGTATTTTATTGCTGGAAGGGTGGATCACCATCGTTTTTGACTTCACGAGAGCATTCTGCACAAGCCCGCTCTGGAAAAATTGAATCACAAGGGATGGGCAGCCATCATTTTATCAGGATTTCCCCTTTTTGGAACCTCCAGAAGTGACAGTTGCAATGGAAACCACCTGTAAATGCTGCAAGGTTGAAAGAGTGATGTTTGGGCAGGCATGACCATGTCGCGTGCGCAACTGTGGTCGGCACCAAGAGTTTCCGACTCAGGATCCGTATGGCTACTCCAGCATTGGTTTGCCTCTCGCTCAGAGAGAAGCCGAGGCAAAGTAGGATGAGTTGGGCAATGCCATTTCCTGATGTCTTAGGATCACGAACATCCTACGGCAAAGACATCAGATTGGTTCAGTTGCTTCTCATCAGTTCTTCGCCGCGTTGAGCTGGACTCAAGCCAGTACTCGTTCTGGATTCCACAGGGATGGTCTTAAACAAAGAATAAAACAAACTGAGAAGACAGTCAACCAGCTTTTGACCACGGCACTGATTTGCTCACGTGTGCTTCAAGAAATAAAACGAGACGAGCCTATCAAATACGTTTAGTTGTGGCAGTTGGCAGTCCAGGAATGGCGTGAGGACTTGCTGAGTAGCTACGGAGGCGGCCACTTGCATGGCTCAAGGAGCATACCACATGTCCACAAGCAATCGTTGGCTCTTCATAGAATATAGCTTTGAAGAGCTTCGCAGGATTCATGTCAGCAAGTCGGGGCAACCAAGTTGATTCTGCTACTGGTACTTTGTGCGAGGTCTAGGTTGACGGCCCTTTGGCGAAGCGCGAATGAACTGATGACCTTCTTGAGGAATTCGGGTCGTCAGATTTGGCCGGAATTGGATATGCGCGACTTTGCTTTGGCGCGTCTCCCAGGCGCATAAGCCGATGCTTTGCAGGTTGGATGGTTGCCATAGACGCACAGGCAGCAGCTGCTCTCAAAGAGATGAGGTCGTTTGAGTTGGGCAAACCCGTAAAGTGTTTGCCCATCTCGGGGTAAGGAACAATAGCTCAGCCCCAATGGTGCTGAGGCTTCAAGCAGAGACCATCGGGGAGTTGATGGAAGCCTTCAATACCTTCTTCGCCAAGGACAGTTCCAGTGCAGAGTCGCCTTTTCATGGCTCGTGTTTTGAGATTAGGGGGAACCACTTTTTTTTTCTTCGGAAAACCTCCCCTTTTGAACATTGTGGTTTAAGGGGAAGCCAGCAGCAACACCGTGTTGGGTGGGTCCAGCACGTTGACAGTTGACAAATGCCCACTTTGTTCATGTTTTTTGTATGTTGGATTCAGAGACTAGGGGAGCCATGAGAAGGTTCTGGCTGATACAGTTCCTTAGCTTCCTCTAGTATAGTCACTATGGGTCACCAACAGTCACCAGGTTGCATGACTCCTCTTGCTGTGGCTCTGAGTCCAGATATTTAGCTTGCTTTGTGCGGACTTCTGAGCAAGTTGCAGCCACATGTGTCGCAAATTGGTTTGTCCCGGTTTCTCGTGGGAATTCTTTCGCCAGTTCCAGATTCTTCCATTACGACCTCTAAATTTGGCGTTCAATCTACCCCACTCCAATGATTTAGGCCATGCCTTTTTTCGCTTGGACCCCCCAAAATGGCGCGACTGCTTTCCTTTTGGTTTCTAATTGAAACCGCACATAGAATAAAGAGGTGCCGAGGCTCAACAAAGATCCTTCAATGGGCCTGTCGAGGCGAAGGTGGGGGTGGAGGTGCTGGTGCAGCGCAAGGTGAAGGCACTCAAGGAGGCCTGGAAAAGCCGCAGGTTTTGATATGCGACCCACAGAGTTGGCTGAGAAACCAAAGTCCAACTTTTTCTTTCGGGGTGAAGGGAAGTTTTCAGTGGAAGTTTGTTCGAACCCCCCAAGTCCAATTCTCTTTTGGGGGGTGGCACCCAACCCAAAAAAGTGATTTCCGACCCCCCACTAAAGGGGACACCCCAAACCAGGTGCGGTGCGGTGGCACCCCGAACGGCCCTTGTGTTGTTCTCGCTTGGTTTTTGGTTTTGGCAGTGTCGCTTGTGCCACCAAAAAAGGCTCCCCTTCTAATAGAAATCTCGTCTGGGATATTTGCCAAAAGAGGACAATGCGATTTTGGCGCTTTCCGGGTCAACCCTCCGCCCCCTGAAATGGTACCATGTTGACCCCAAATATTAATCGAAACCGGACTCATTTGGTTCACAGGTCACATCGCTTGTTCAGCACTGAGCGAAGGCTCTTGGCTTTCCTGCACCTTGGCCCATTCACACTGCGTAGTTGGATGTTTCTTCCAGACCGCGGCTGGACGGTTTTTGAGGATGGTGTGGGTCTCGATCTGTGTCCCTGCCTTGCATTCCAGCCGTGCTATTCGATTCGGTCCATTGGAAGGTGCTCCTGAAAAAGCCAGTGTCGAATTCTGAAAGTGGAGCGACAGCGGGGGGATGTACTCTTTGGCGTTCTGGTTTGAAGGATAACACAAGTACAATACTTAGAGGGACGGGACACATTTTGACAATGGCTGGGCTGTTGTTTTGGAGGGCAATCAGGTAGTGTTTGCGGAGCGGATTTGCTGCATAGGAATTTCCTCACATCTGATTGCCTTTTAAGATACTCTCCCCACGTGTCAGGCTGCAAAGAGAACCTGCAGTTCTAAACAACGCCGCTTTCGCAACCATCCCCACTTTGTTTGGACCTTGATTGGCTTGAGGGCTCGGTCTTGACGATCAAGGCGGCCATTTGCACGCTGAAAACCAGTGCGTTTCTGAGTTTCTCGACGAGGCCCGGGTGACTTATGTGGACGGTCGGCCCTTCCACGGTTATTGGCGGATCCGCCACTTGGCCATTGAATGTATTTGTGTCAGCTCCAGTTGTGTCAACTTTCAGGGATGCCAAAGGAGGATTACGGGAAACCACTCATTTCTAGGGTCCACTTTGATTAACTTTCTCAAAATGGAGGACACTCTCTTTGTTGGCTTTTAAAGGGAAGCGAACGGAAACCACTCATTTTTAGCGTCCACGTTGAGAAACCCACCCCAATGTGTCCGCCCTGTCCACGCCTCCGGACACCATGAACATGTCCGACTGTCGAAATCGAACGGGTTGAAGCGTTGCGACGGCTGGCAATCCTTTAAATGTTGACCTCAGATTAATAACCGCCTAGTTGATGAATTTCAGTGGGGGGTCATCACTTTTGGAGGGAAAACACAACGGGGTTGTGAATCCGGCGTCAATTTTATGTGTAAACTATGTCGGTGGTTGCACTATTTATATAGAGGTAGACATGAGAAGCTGTTTTTAAGGCATGAACAGTAAACACACTCTTCTGGAACGCCGGCGACATTGAATTGTCAAACGAGATCCATGCGGATTGTGCAGCGATAGATTGCTCGATTGGATGAGCAGGGAGGGCTTCTCTGCTGGTTGCAGCTGACCTTTGAAGAGACCATGTGTTATGGGAATGTGGGCAAAAGGGAATGAGCCTTTATGCTGCTTAAAATCAATTCGAATCCAATGGTTTCAATCATCGGTGAGAACATCCCAATGGGTTTGTGGTTTGTTGGGGTACATTTAGCATACGCGCAAAGTGAACCTGAGGAACATTGAGCGAGGGAGTTTTTGTTGAGTTTCTTCCATGGAGAGGGACAGTTTTTTGTTATGTACTTCCAAAATGCTTGTCCATGTTGATGAGTGTTTCTCACAATGCTGGCCCTCGCTTTTGTTGGTATTCGAAGGAAACATTTTACGACAGCACATACTTTGAGAACTGCGCGGAATATGGGGATTTTGTTTCGACACCCGACCGTTGGCTACAGGAGGTGTCCATAAAATGAATCGGATTTCTTGAATCAGCTCCGTCCTTGCAAGGTACCTGATACTCTTTTTTTGCCGGCCCACTTCCTCAAACAAGATGCCTCGGGTTTGCTGGGTTCCTTCCAATTTGTCAGGGTTTCCTCTTCCTTTTTGCAACCTCCAAAAGTAAGGATCATTTCAATGGACACCAGCGGTGAATTGATCAACTAAAGGGAAACTCTGTGGACTCGGTGGTTAACAGCCATCCGCTTTCCCTCGGTTTTGTTTGGCTTTTTCGTTGGTAGTTCCCACACCATGACTTGCTGGTGCGATAGGCAGGGAATGAGAAAGGAACTGAACCCTTAAAGGAAAGGTTTGTAGGGCTCATTCCGCTTCTCATTCCCTGCCTACCACACCCAACAAGGCGAATTCGTCACTTTTAGCAGCGGAAACGAAGAGCCAGAGGTGTCCAGGTTAGTTTGGCGAAAAAACCATGGCGGTGGTTTAGATGGGTTGTATTGCCCTAGTTGCCAGGGCCCTCTACTTGTTCTTGGCTCCCAGCCATCCCCTTAGCTTCTTAGCCTTTTAGTGTTTAGTGGCACTTTCCATTTGACCCAAAGTTCGGGAAAGATCCATTTGACCATTTGACCCATTTGACCATTTGACCCATTTGATCCATTTCAAAACTCGGGGACCCGAGGGCCGTTTCGAACGGATGCGAAGAGCGCCCGCTTGGAGTCGAGGCCAGAGCCTGAAGAGCGCCTCAGCCGCCAGCACTCGCGGGGGCTTCCAGGTCAGGGGACCCGTGATCCCCGTGGCTCGCAAAGTGAAGACCCGGGCGGCTCCAGTTGCTTGAGGATTTTTTTGTGATGTGCCCTTGTTGGTTCTAAAGGAAGACTATCAAAACTGGAAGTATGTGTTTTTCGTTGGGCTAAAGCAAATGGAAGGTAGTTGGAGGGCAAGGGACCATCCCCTTCCCAAAAATTGAGGGAAGGGCATAGTCCCCCTTCCCCAAAATTGGAGGCCGAATCCCGCCTTTCAAATTCTCGACATGGTTCTGGGTAGACTGAGAGTGCCCTAGGTGGCCTGGCCAGTATCGTGGTTGTTTGATTCCATGATTTCTCTGCTTATTTGAGCTACTAGATTGACCACGACATGCGGGCCCGTCAAAGGGAAACCAATCGGAAACCCGACCATTTCTTGGGCGCCCTATTCAAGGACACCAAATAGTAATCCATTGACCGCTGCCAACACAATGAGAGGACATGTTTTCCATCCGCTCGGTGAGCTCAGCGACCTGTTTGGCCGGAATGCTTACTGTCAGGAACGGGCACGCAAGGCCTGAGCACTCCAACAAAGGATGACTCTTTCATGTTGTCCGGACAATTGACACGTTTGGAAGGACTTCAACTTCCCCCTGGAGCCATTGTCCGACTTTGTCGCCAGCTTCGCTCAGAGGACTGGCATCCCCGTCGGAGGCGCAACGGGCGTAGGGGTCAGCCCTGGTTTTTGACAGGCATCAGGCTTCCTAAACGAGCCATGACCACACGTTTTGACCATGTCTGCACATGAGCCCCTGTCAAAGGGACAGTTGTCGACATGGGTGTGGCTCAAAATGAAAGAGCTAGGGATACGCAAGTTTTAGAGTTTGGCTCCACTTGCCAAGGTGCAATTTTGGTACCTTTTTTTTTCTGAGCCACAGCCACGTGCAAGCATGGGGAGTGTCCATTTATATGCCTGTTAAGGCGTTGCGCCTTGAATCATGATTGCCATGTGCACATCCTCAGTAAGAAAAGTATACGGGTACTTGCCCAAAAATGGTGGTTTCCCTTGTGTTTGTCCTTTAAAACCACCAAAAAGGGGTGCCACCTCCAGCAAAGCCGAGCCACCCATATGTTTTTCTTCGGGCGCAGCGAGTGAGCGGCAAGTGTGGACGCCTTTGGGGGTGCATGTTCCACCCTGGAAATGAATTGCAAATGAGGAAGATCCCTACCAAAAGGTGCGTGTTCCACCCACGAGGGATGAAGATTCCTAGCAACTACGGATGAGACTATCCAGATGATGTTACACAAATCAGGAAGATTTCCTTCCCAAAAGGGCTATATGGGTTTGAAGTAAATTCCAAGCAAGGGATAGATGCCAGGTGTGGACCTCATCTGGAAGGACAGTCCGGACGTCCAAGCAGAGCCCTACACTCTGGAGGTGCCCCGACCGATTCTCCGGGGCCAGTCGGTACTTTTGTTCGATTCCGGGACACGGCCGGGTAGACATTACGCTGGGAATCACGTTTTGGCTATTTGGTTCAATTTGTGTACCTTGTCCATTGGACACACAACATGTTGAACTTTTTGCAGAGGAGTCAACAGAAACCAAAGTTATGTCCACCAAGTATAAGGGGGGTTCAACTCTCAAGATTCAACGTCATTTGTTTTGCAGGTCTTTTCTTTCCAAACAGTTTCGCGATTGTTAGGTATGGCATGACAGTCCTTTTTGATTATGTTCCTGTTTATTTGTCGTTCAAGCTTGCATACCTACTAAGTTGTTAATTTGCCGACGGTGTGTGGGTGTGTGTTTTCCTGATCGAAGCAAATCGGATGGACATCAATTTGTTGACTGTCCAAGCAAGGCGATACCTTTTGACGCGACCGTGATATTTTCCTAAGTGTTGCGGATGTTTGGCTGAGCCGTTCATTGTGCAATGCGAGTACTTCTTGCAGGCATGTGCAAATCGAATCGAAACCATCATAAAAAAAGAGGTCCCTAGGTGTGTCATATTTCCATGTCACCTTTTATTTGGGGTTGGCAGGGACTAGATTGAGCCACTCGTGCTGCCGCGAGAACCTGTGCAGTTCCCGAAACGGGACTCGGCTGGCGTTAACGAGTTTTCTGCAAGAGACTTCGTGCAACCGCCAAACGTTCGCAACAAACAGATCCCGGTGCCAGGTATCTCCCACGAGCGACATCAACCCGCCGAGCCCGCCGGATTGGAAGGAAGGATATGCCGAGTTCAAGCACACCAAGGCCGGTGGTTCGCCTTCGTTGAGGCCGACCCGTGCAATTCCGTTTTAAAAAGATTAAAGTTAGGTCGTTTTTCTAAGTGGTAAGACTTTGAACGGATTACAAAAAGGTTACGCCGTTTTTCCAGGACAGCAGGAACATTCACCCACTTCATCTGGATTCGTGTTGGAGTGTTTGGTTTTCGCAAAACTGAGAGTGATGTACCCTTGCGGCCTGGGCCGTTGTCACGGGAATGGCAACGAAATGAGTAATGTTGACCCGATATTAATCAACCCCAGTCTTTTTAATTGAGGGGTGGGTTAGTGGGGAATCTGTACTTTCGGAGGGGATACCTTTGGTCCAACCCAAGTACAGCAAGGAAATATAGACATCGTGCGTTTATTCCGAACAAGGACAAGTGACAGAGAGCAACTCACGCATGTTCAAATGTTGCTGCCTTGGGACGATGTTCATTTGGGAGATCATATGCCCGATAGTGTGCAGAATTGAATTTGACCATAGTCGGTTGCCTGACACCATTGGGAGGGGCACAAAAGTTGCAGCCGGACAGTTCAGCCGTCCGCATTCCCAAGTTTGAGATTCCGTTAGGTGAGGTAACCACCAGAGACCTCCAGAGATTCGTTCAGAACCCATTCGGAAGGCTTCACGTTGGCCTGAGGCTTTGCCTCAGTTTTGCCTAAACGTCCTTCAAAACTAGACATGGAGCGGTTGACCTTGCTGCCGTTCCGTGAAGGGTGCGTTTTGTTTGCGAGCCCAGGTTGCTTGCTTGGCATTCTG